>PVKC010034525.1:0-13693 GCA_004027635.1 Crocidura indochinensis
AAAGAAGGAAGGAGGGAAGGAAGGAGTGAAGGAAGGAAGGAGGGAAGGAAGGAGTGAAGGAAGGAAGGAGTGAAGGAAGGAAGGATGGAAGAAAGGAAGGAAGGGAGGAAGGAGAGAAGGAAAGGAGAGAAGGAAGGAAGGAGGGAAGGAAAGAAAATTTAGAAAATTAGACAGCATTTTTTGCTACTTTCTGCCTGAAACTGGGGGAGGAGAAGAGAGACTAAAATCTAAGCCACAGCTGTAAGCAATAGGAGATTTTTAAAGATGATTTAGTCTGAGAAGTAACAAGACTTGTTGCATATTTCCAAAAGCATCACTCTGGCATCTGTGTGTAGGAATGGATTTGAGGGTGGGACATTTCTTATTTTCAACCACCAATTAACAAGTCTGAGCAAGAAGAAATTAAGCCTAACACAATAAATTCTTTAACTAAAATTGGGGTATATAATAGAAAAATCACCAAAATAAGATCAGAGATTACATCAATGTCTAGCCAACATTTTTTTTTGCCAAGTTCTAACACCTGAAGTCTTTGATAAGATAGACAATTTTGACCAGATAAGACAGTACATTATTTCCAAACATTCAATTCTAGTGAAACTTGAGAAATATCATTCAAAAGGAGTTAGGGCAACTCTTAACCATGCCACTTGACACCGGCGGTCAAGCAAAGTAATCAGAGGGAATCCAGAACAGAAGAAAGGCTGATGGGGTCACTCCAACAAGAGGTGAGGGATTGAAGAATAAGATCTTGACTTGACTTTCAGTCAAAAAACTTAAGGAAGAAAGGAACTGAAACATCTGAGCAAACCTAAGAAAGTGTCTTATGTCAATCTAGTCCTCTGTCAAGTGAATATAATAATAAATTCACTCAATATTAGAGATAATTTAATTAAAGTAGTTCATTGCACAAAGCATGTATTTTTAGTTTAAAAATTTTGCATGAAAGGCAGTGCCATGATCATTGTAAATTAGTAATATCCTACCGCTTTCTCTGCTATGCCTTAAGTGGGGTCTTCAATTTTTCTGTTGTTTTTCACACCACTCTGGTCCAACAAGCACCACCTTTGTTTTTAAACTCTGTCAATAGTTCTTATACCATAGTGAGCATTAGAATTACCTCAGAGACTTTTTAGTGTGGGCCCTTTAATACTAAACTTTATTTAAAAAAAGAAAAGATTTGTAAAATTACCCACAATGTTGAAACTATAATCTGTTATGTGACTGAAGTATTACATGTCTAATAAGGTTCTTCTGTTAATATTATTGCCTGGGAAATAAACTTTAAAAATGTCCCTTTCTTTCAGCATACAAACATCTACAACTTCTCCTTATTGATTATAGTTTTAGGGCCAAGTTTAATATCTACAAAAGTGTTTTTTCACTCCAAAAGCAATTCTTAGAACCTTCAAAATACACTTAGTCAACCATTGCACTATCTGCACTTGGGACTTGGAGATGGCTTTCAATAATATTTTTCTTTAATCTCTAGCAAATTTCACTTGTATGAACTTAAATACAAACCTTCACTTTCAAAAGTACACACCTTTAGCATTAGTTGAAGTATCTGCATCATCTCAATTTCACCCATTCCACTGATACATCAATACCTTTGTGTTTTCAGCTCTTTCTTACAAATGCTTAAACCTAAGGAGCAATTTAGACCTGCAACTCACTGATATTACTACCTTTTCACAGTCTTTCATCCTTATCATGTACTCATTTGCTTCTTTCCCAACTTAATTTCATAGCCAGTCATGATTGTATAAAACCATCAACTTTATCACTTGCATTGCATTTGATAATAATTGCCTGAGGAAAAAAGAGCAGGATTAAATATGACTCCCCTCACTACACAATAAACACACAGCTCTGAATACAAATGGAGGGAAAACATGGGCAGAATGGCATTTTCACTTTATATTCATGACTGCTAACTAGAAGTGTATCCTAACCACTGCATAGAATCAAATTAGCTTTCCTATTCATATTCCTTCCTGAGTGACTATTTTATACCTTCTTCCTTCACCTATAATCTCTTTTCTCATCTCCAAATTCTGTCCTGTTTTTATTTCACTTTTAAACCAGTTATTTTACTCCAAATAACTCCCCACACTTCCATGCACCTCACAGATTCTACCAGTTTAATTGGATTCCTATGATACTAAATAACAATTCTCCCAGAATTCAACTTCTCACTCATGTAACAGAGCTCTCCCTCTCTCTCCAAGTCAAGGACACTATTCATTGACTCATATCTCTTCTGAACAATGTTACTTCTCTGTTAAATTATTATTTTTTTAGTATATAAACTTATTTTACCCATTTTAGTGTTTTGTTTGTGTGTTTGCTGTGGGCCACACCCCACAGCTCTCAAGTGTTATTCCTGGCTCTATACTCAGAAATCGTACATGACAGGCTTGGGGGACCAAAGGATTCTGGGCTTCAAAGTCTTGTCAGTCCAAGGTCAGCCACATGCAATGCAAATACAGTACTCACTATATTATCACTCTGGCCCCTATTTTACCATTTTTGAACAACAACAAAAGATCTTTATAATCACACCATTCCTTCCAATAACTGCTGTTATTTAACTCTTCTTTTTATTCCAAAATGATTTAGTAAGTTAAAGTGGACTTCTGATAATAATACCTCTATTTTATTCTTTTTAAATCACTATTTTTTGGTGGAGGAGATGGCTCCCACTCTTCGAGTGTTTTCTTGGTAATCATTGTTTATTTAAGGGCCACACTCAGGAAACTGTTTTATGTGTTACCTACAGCATTCCAACAAATCTACTCTCCTAAAGGGTATCTATAGCCTCACTTCATCACAATGGTTAGTATTTAATTATTATAGTATATATCCTTTTTTTTTTGTTTTGGTTTTTGGGTCCCACCCGACAGTGCTCAGGGGTTACTCCTGGCTCCATGCTCAGAAATTGCTCCTGGCAGGCACAGGGGACCATCTGGGGCACCAGGATTCGAACCGATGACCTTTTGCATGAAAGGTAAACGCCTTACCTCCATGCTATCTACCGGGCCCCTATAATATATATCCTAATAAAAGAGTGAATATCATTAAAATGTCACTGCATTTATAGAATGCATTTTAATTTAATTTTTATTTGGGACAGCACACTGGTGATGATCAGGGGTTATTCCTAACTCTGACTAAAAAATTACTCATGGTTGAACTCCAGGGATCATATGGGGTACCATGCATCAAATCAAGGTCAACCTCATGCAAGACAAGTGTCTTACCAGCTATGTTATTTGTTTAGGCACCTAGATACATTTTGGGGATGCATAACATATCTGGAGCTGCTCAAGACTTACTTTTGGATCTGTGCTTAGTGATCAGACCTGGTGGTATTATGGGGTGTGGGTTGTGGAATTCAACCTATATTGCAATTTTGTGCCTCAAACAGAATAACGCTAGCACTCTACTTACTGTGCTATCTCTCTATGTCTAAAATATCACTTTCATTCATTTTCCTGTTACTTCTGTATCTAATTTTCAGTTTCCTTTTAGATGCATCTTCTTAACATCTAAATATCTATGTAATTCTCTTTCATCATCAAAATATAAAGCAACACCTAAATTTTCTCAAAAGTTGAACATATGTGGAAGTAATTATTTTATCTGATAGCTTATCAATACTTGGTCTGTGATTTGTAGCATGCTAAAACTCATTAATGCTAGAATAGAAGGTTTGCATCTCATAAATTCTAACTGCCACAATTTATGTGGACAAGTCTTACTTTATGACTTCATTCAATTGCATATAATTACAGTATGTACCTATTGGGTGGAGTCCATATTACACCAATGCAAGCATACAATTAAATTAGTCAAAGCTGGAGGGTATGCAAATTACCCTACAGAAAGCCTTGAGATAAGCTAGCTGACAAAGCAATGGAGCTCCACTTAGCTGGTTACAGTTGTGAGTCTCCTGTTGTCCAAGAGTGAGACTTTCTTCTCCTAAGAAATGGTCTCCAGTATTCTGCATTGAAGAACTGTTGTGGTTTCCAGAAGGCAACTAAATATTGTCCAATGCAATGCCTAAATATACTTTATCTTTCAAAAGGTGTCTCATTAGAATAACCTATCAATTTAGATGGAACCTCTCAGAGAGATATATTTTTTCTGTTCTTGCCTTTTGACTGTTTCCTTATAATGATAATATTTTATGTATATATAGTGATAATTTATATATTATATGTTTATGTGCTATTTATTTATAGATTGCTTTATAGTTATTAATATATTTATATGTATTTCTGTATTTAAATTGTGAATTTTCTATTACATAGCCCCAGTCACTCACAAAGAAGCTACTTTATTGTGAGATTAAGTAAGAAGACATGTTGAGGGTCAAAACCAACTCTGCTCAGGGCTTAGACTTAGCTCTGAGCTCTAATAACACTCTCAATTATGTTGCAGGAACCATAAGTAGTGCTGGGATCAAACCCTGATTGGCTGCATGCAAAGCAGGTGCTTTCCCAATTTGCTATCACTTTAATCCTTATTAATACTATTTTAAGCCCAAAGGATATCTGAATAAAAAATAAAACAGTAACTATAATTTTTCTAGTATTCCAATATAATACTAATTTCATTTTTATTTGGAAACTACCAAAATGAAGGTTACATTCCCCACATATCCTTGAAAATAACTGCAGTCTCAGTCTTAAGTCTTCCCTGAAAGATGTCAATTAAAATATTATATATATATAAGTTCTAAGACATGTTTAAAAAAAAGAAGTCATGCATTTCTTTCTTCTTTTCCTTCTATTTACTGGCTGAACACAGGTACAGTTAGAATAAAGATCTCTGACTTTGAAGAGGAACTTGCATTTAATAAATAACACAGCTAAAGAAAATAAAATAAATGAAAAGCAAAGAAGAGGGGAGGGGAGGGGAGAAGACTAGAATAGAGGGAATGAGGGAAGAAAATAGTAATTAATGAATATAACTGCTACAAAACATTACTTATAATATAATTAAAAAGATTTAATTCTTGAATGTTTCTTCCCTAGTCTAATTTTATTTCACATGGATATTTAAATTAAAAACAAAAAATATATGGCAATATTAGTTCTTGCACCATCAGTTATTGTTTGTAATATGAGCTAAATAATACTTTTAATCATGAAGAAAATTATTTGGGTAATTTAAGGTTAAAACCTTATACTAGTTTATATTTTACTAAACTATAAAACATCAGTTCTTACTAAATTACACCATAACGCTGTGGTTTATTTTATCAATTTTATCATTTTTATAAATAGTACTGAGACTTTTCTTTCAAAAATATATTATAATACAATATACAAAGCTACTTCATGTGTTCTTAAATATTTTATAATCCTATAATTGAGGTAGAAAAGTATCTCACAAACCTTGTAAGTAGATGTCCAAATTTTAAACTACCAAACATATAAATTCATGCCAATATAATGCATCTCTGAATTGAGTAAAAAAATAATTTTATACCAGATAAGTTCTGTTTTTGCAATGTGTTTAAGCATATCTTTATCTTTCTTTTGCACAGTGATAAAGAGATGCCCAAACAGCAATGCAAGAAGAGAAAAGTTTGATAATCTAGTAGGTAATTTTTACTTTCCATGTGTTACACTGAAAAATTAGCAAGTACTATTTCTATCATAATCAATTCCACTATCTGAAGAAAATAAGTGCAGATGGATTAACAGTTCATTGTCATTTGCCACAGTCCAATGAAGATTTAATCTTTATTGTGAGCAATTTCATTTTTATACAATCTGTAGTGATATTTGACTGTAAAATGTCAGCATTTTATTTATAATGTAGATATCATTCTCTACAGAATAAACGTTGTGGCATTTTGTAAAATGCTGCAACTTAAAATTATTGCAATGGGCCTTCTGAGTGTTATAAATTTGTAAAATAAAAAGTAAATTATAATTGTTAAATAATCATGACATGTGTCTGGTGTGCTCACATAAAAAGTTGTAGAGCCATTTAAAAGGCAAATATATTTGTGTCAAGACAAACAAAGTATTTCATAAATATCTCTTATTAGGCTAAGTAATGATTCACCCTTTAATCATTTCTCCATGTCATGTCACAGCATTCTATTGCTTAGTTTTTCATGAGATAATCAATGTTTAATATTTAAATAAATATTCTTCATTCTATTTTGCTGATGGATTTTGCCAGCACCTTTCAATAAAGCACTGTAGAATATGTTATAAATGTTAGTGTTATTGACTAATATATGAAATAATTATATGATGTGTTTATTGTTTTAAGACAGATACTTGTATATCAATGTTTACTTAGATTGAAAAGAAATAAAATGACTTTTATTTATAAAGTTCACATTTATAGATGAAGAAAATCATACATTCAGAGGTGCATGAGATTTTATATCTACATGTATTATATAGTTTATCTACTGGGGAAGTAATATTATAGAAAATGAGTTAGAGGAAATATTTGTAGGTAATATAATTTATGTGTATATATTTATGTTATTAAATAAGGTATAACTAATAATATAATGTAAGCTTTTTCTAATACTGTGTTACTGTAAAACAATAAGAATAGGTCAACTTATAAGTACAAGTTTTTGATAAATTTTATAGTCGTTTGTATGCAAAATCTAAAATGCATTTTTTCTTTTTATTTCTGTCTAAATGTTCTCTCATTCTGTCTTTTTCAAACTGTACTTCTCACATTTTTGTCACACAATTTTTTTTGTTTGCTTTTTGGGCCACATCTGTTTGATGCTCAGAGAATACTCCTGGCTAAGCAGTCAGAAATTGCCCCTGGCTTGGGGGGACCATATGGGACTCCGGGGGATTGAACCACAGTCTTTCCTTGGCTAGTGCTTGCAAGGCAGACACCTTACCTCTTGCACCACCTCTCCGGCCCCAATCACACAATTTTTTAATATATCTCAGTACATAAAAACTTTTTTACCTTATATTTCAGTCTATCTATCAAGCATAGGCACTATGTTAAAGAATCAAGAAATAGGGGCCCGGGAGATACCATGGAGGTAAGGCGTTTGCCTTTCATGCAAAAGGTCATCGGTTCAAATCCTGGTGCCCCATATGGTCCCCCGTGCCTGCCAGGAGCAATTTCTGAGCACGAAGCCAGGAGTAACCCCTGAGCACTGCCGGGTGTGACCCCCCCAAAAAAAACAACAAAAAAAAAAGAATCAAGAAATAAAAGCAATGTGAATAGCTCAAATAAAAATACACATATTATTCATGTAAGATAGCTTAAAATCTGAGGGCATTGCTTTCTTTTTTTAAACTATATTGATTGATAAATTGATTGATTGATTTGGGGGCCACATCCAGCGGTGCTCAGAAGTTACTCCTGGCTCTGCACTCAGAAATCTAACCTGGTAGGCTAGGGGACCACATGGGATGCCGGGAATCAAACTGGGTTCCTTCCAGGTCAGCCCCATGCAAGGCAAATGCCCTACTTCTGTGCTATCTCTATGGTCCCTAAGGGCCATGTGCTTTCATGTCAGTGTCCATACTCAAACCCATCACCTCCAGAATCCCTGACATCTCTAAATCGATAAATTTGCATTATATATCCACAGTCATTCACAAATAAACTGCATTATTGTCATCTCAATATGTTTGTTTTTAAATAAACACATACATACATACATACATACATACGGGCCAGAGCAATGCCAAAGCAGTAGTAGGGCATTTGCCTTGCGCTCGGCTGACCCAGGGCAGACTGCGGTTTGATCCCCCAGCATCCCATACGGTCCCCTGAGCCAGGAGCGATTTCTGAGTGCAGAGCCAGGAGCAACCCCTGAGCGTCACCAGGTGTGGCACAAAAAGCAAGAAAACAAACAAAATATCACATAAATAAATAAGGCTTATGGCACAGGGTTACAGAAGGAATGGTGCTTGCCTTGTGTGTAACTGACCTGGTACTATTCCCAGAACCTAGTACATCCCTCTACACTACCAGCAGTAATTCAAAGACAGGAGTGAGTAAGCCCTGAGCACTGCCAAGTGTGACCATGAAACAGACAAACAAAAAAAACAGCAAATGAATATTTCTGTGGGCTCTTCTAAATAGTAATCTTCACGTGTTTTCCCATCTCAAAGTTGTGCTTGTGGGATCAGAGGAGTATTACAGTGAGTTTGATACTTACTACTTACTTTGCATTCTTTCTATTCAGGTTCACTCCCCACACTCCAAATGTTCCACCCAGCTCACCAGGAGTGATCTCTGAGCCCAGAGACAAGAGGAAACTTTGAGCACAATTGGGTGTGACTCAAAATAAATAAAAATTAAATAAACCAAAACAAACAAAAACACAAAGGTTTGTTTGTTATTTAGTCATGCTGCCATCTGCGTTGTCCATATTTCTCAAGACATCTGCTGCCTATCACAGTCATTGTTTCATTTCTTTCCCTTCTATTGTGTAAAAAAGTTCTTGAAATCTATTTTATGACTCCAGTAAAAATAAATATTCAAAGCAATTCATTTTCTGGGTCAAAGAACACCCCACATCATTTTTTTTCTTTATCGTTTGTTTCACAGATGTTACACTATTTTGCTACAGTATTGTTTTCTTTTTTTTTTCTCAAGTGAGTTAATCAACTGGCAATCTATGACAAATCATGCCTTTGCTTTATTCTTAGCAATATTATGCCCTCCTTTTCTTTAAACACAGGCTATAAGTCTTAAAATTTTCTGCAACATGTTTCCTATGATCATGAAAACAGATTTGCCTCTGTTATACTTGTTTCATGTCTGTTTTTGAAATATTACTTCTTATATAGTTTTCGAGTGTGATCTTTATGTTTAATATAAATCTTATTAATAATAGCATTACAGGGAAACAGGTTGAACTTAATTTCCAATGTTAGTTTATAGGGATTCTGCCATGAGATATATGTAGATGGAATAGCTGTCTGAGTTAAACATGCATTAAAGCGGCCGGGTGGTGACGCTGGAGGTAAGGTGCCTGTGCTAACCTAGGACGGACAGCGGTTCGATCCCCCGGTTCCCCATATGGTCCCCCGTGCTAGCCAGGAGTAACCCCTGAGCATCACCGGGTGTGGCCCAAAAACAAAACAAAACAAACAAAAAAAAAACATGCATTAAAGCTATGTAGTGAAGCTCCATCTCTCTTTTCTCAAAGCTAAGCAAAGTCACCATAAGAAAAATTATTATTTTATTTTAGGAATCATGCTGATTGAAATGCAAACACCTGTGAGGTATAAGTCATAAGAATTGGGGGCCAGAGCAGTGGCGAAGTGGTAGGGCATTTGCCTTACAGGCGCTAAACTAGGACACACCTCGTTTCAATCCTCTGGCGTCCCATATGGTCCTGAAGCAATTTCTGAGCACTGAGTGTCACCTCGTGTGGTTCAAAACCCAAACCACCCCCCAAAAAAAATTGTTATAGGAATTTCATCTTTTTAGTAGATTCACCAAACTTTCTTTGGTATCATAATAAATGTGTATGGTTTACCTGAGCTTGTAAGTTTTTAGGTGTTGTTGGTTGAAGAGCTCTACTAGTAAAATGAAAACAGAGGACAGAGTAATTACAATAGGGAGGCTGTTTGCCTTACACAAAGCTCTCTGGGGTTCCATCTCCAGTAACTGATGTGGTTCCTTCAGCACTGCCAAGATTAATTCCTGAGTGCAGAACCAGAATTTAGCCCTGAGCATCTCTGAGTGTGACTCCACCAACCCCACAAAAAGAAAGAAAAATAAGGCAAATTTAACATATATATATATTGGAAATAATGAATGCTTGCATCTAATATAGCATGTTCAGAAGTCTCATAATTGCTTTATCAATTATCTTCTGAATATTCATTATTTTATTCTTGGAGATGTTTTTTTATTTTAAGAAATTATTAAACAGAATCGAGCACATCAATTGAAATGCATGCTATGTGGGAAATTAAATATTAATTTTTTCCTTTAGAAAATTTATTTAGTCTCCATTCACAGAATCTTCATTGATATCTATTATCAATTTTGGGTGCAACACTGACACACTAAATAATCACAAGAATGCTGAAGGAAATAAGATGTGGTTTCTACTTTTAGTCAGTATTTTAACGTTCTCGTCCTCAAGAGAGAATTTTTGAAATTCTAATCACCAAAGATATGTTTGGATATCATCCAGTGGAGCAAAAATTTTCATTTAGATCAAATGATTGATTTCTTAAATTACTTTTTTCTCATTTAAAAAAAATGAACACTTGGTTGAACATAAAGAAGTGAAGTAATATCTATTAATGTGCTAGTTTTTAGAAGAACTAACTTCACAGCAAAATAAATTCTACATATCATCAAGCACTTAACATAGGAAGTCAAGTCAGTAAATGTCAATAATGGATTGATTTTTTTGCTTCATTCAATTCAGATAATCAAATTGTAAAACCTGTAGAATGTATCTTGTCCAAGATGATATGTTTGAAACTGCACTGGATTCTAAACTAAATTTAAAGTAGTTTAAAATTTTAGAATTGAGGAGCCAAAGTAGTGGTGTAGTGGTAGAGTGTTTGCTTTGCACGGGGCTGACCCAGGATGGACCACAGTTCGATCCCCTAGTGTCCCATATGGTCCACTAAGCCAGGAGCAATTTCTGAGTTTATAGCCAAAAGTAACCCCTGAGAATCACTGGGTGTGGCTCCAAAATAAAAAATAAAAATAAAATTATTTTTGGATTGACTATAAAATAATTAGTCTCTGCATTAATTTTTTTAAGAAAACGGTAAGAAATTTATGTAGAAAAATGCAGTTTCAATATTTTTGTGGATAAATCATTAACATTGTAGCTAAACAAGTATTAATATAATTTTAATGAAAATGAAGTCTGTAATTGTCAAAAATTATATATACTTTAAAATAGAGAATCATGTTACAGGACCCTCATAATTAAAGTAAAATTAATGCTAACTACAAAAATATTAGTAATGGAAAGATATTATCTTTACAGTTCACAGAAAACTAAATTTTAGAAAATTTTAAAGATTCTGTAAATTAACTATGTCTCATTAATGGCATTGAATATTTCTAGAAATTATTCCAAATTAAATTTTATTTTAACTAGTTTTTAAACTTTAATGAGTGTATTCAATGAATGCAATAATTCAAAATCCCTACTTTTTAAACTGTGAGAAAAAAATGAACTACATCAACTAAGGACTACGAACAAAAAAACCTCAAAATTCTTTCTATGAAAGGAAAATGTCAATATCTTGTCAGGAAACAAAGAGCCTTGGTTATAGCTGCCATTTTTCTCTGAATTGCTTTAGATTGTTTTAATTTGAAATGAAGATTTTTTTCTTAATGTCTTTTTGAAGAATTGAGGGTTTTTTATTTTTTTTTATTTTTTTTTATTATTTATTTATTTATTTATTTTGGTTTCTGGGCCACGTCAAGTGATGCTCAGAGGCTACTGACTATGCACTCGGAAATTACTCCTGTCTTGGGGGATGTAGTGGATGCCGGGGGATCAATCCTCAGTCTGTCCTAGGCTAATGTGGCAAGGCATGCTTTACCGCTTGCACCACCGCTCTGACTCCAGAAGAATTGAGTTTAAACAATAGTAATAATTTATTTATTTTTTCTTGGAAAATTATTTTCTAACTATATCATAAAAACAAAATTACCTATTTCTCAAAATAATAAAAAAAACGGGGCCCGGGAGATAGCATGGCGGTAAGGCATTTGTCTTTCATGCAAAAGGTCATCGGCTCAAATCCCGGTGCCCCATATGGTCCCCCGTGCCTGCCAGGAGCAATTTCTGAGCATAGAGCCAGGAGTAACCCCTGAGCACTGCCGGGTGTGACCCAAAAACCAAAAAAAAAAAAAATAAAATAAAAAAATGTAATATAATTCAGTTAAAGACATAACTAGCAGAATATTTTTTGAGTTTACCAGATAACTTATCCTTATAGAAAGCAACGTTGCAATTGATTTTTTATATAGTAATTGAAGATCATAATTTTAAAATTTTTAGCAAAGAAATGCAAATTTTTAGTTGACTATAGAATTATATAGAAACAAGTGAAAGTACACCATAGTACATGAGTTTAGGTGCTTGTTTACATGTAACTGATTTCAAACATATAGTTCAGTTTCTGACACCATATATCATTCCAAAATATTGTCAGAAGACATTACTGAGGTGTGTTTCTAACACCTCCTATGTAAAATGGTAAAAACACAAAAACCAGAGAATATTATTTTAATTACATTCATATCTTGATACATTTTCAAATATTTTAGTGTGAAAAATATCATATGTTCTCTTTGTTTAAGTGCTACAGCCACATGATCTCAGAAAACTTGCATCAGGAAATAATTTTATTTCAATTCTCAATATTTGACCTTATTTTTTATCTTGCTGATGCTATCCCATACCAAGGACATTATAATTTTCACCTGTATTCTAGTATTCTATAGTATACTGCCAATATATTACCCTCTCTGTCCTCCAAAAATATCTTGACATAATAACATCTAGACTGTTTAATGTAAACCTATTCAGAATGTTTTTATAATTACTTTATTTAAACAAGGTTACAAAGTTTTTGCAATACAGATTTTTTTGGGAGTCACACCCGGCAGCGCTCACAGGTTACTCCTGGCTCTCTGCTCAGAATCGCTCCTGGCAGGCTCAGGGGACCATATGGAATGTCAGGATTTGAACCACCGACCTTCTGCATGCAAGGCAAATGCCTTACCTCCATGCTATCTCTTTGGTCCCATGTAATACAGATGTTTTTGTTATGGTTACAAAGTTGTTCATGATGGAGTTTTAGTCATACATTGAAAAACACCTTTAACCAGTACACATTCCTTCTCCCAATTTTCCCAGTTTCCCTCCTGTTCTCTGTTATTTTTTGTTTGTTTTTTGTTTTTGTTTAATATTTTGTTTTGGTTTTGGGCCTCACCCAGTGGGTCTCAGGAGTTATTCCTGGCTATGCACTCAGAAATTGCTCCTGAGGGACCATATGGGATGCAGGGAATTGAACCCAGGCTGGTCCAGGGTCAGCCGCATGCAATGCAAACACCCTACCACTATGCCATCACTCAGGTCCCCTCCCCTGTTTTTTTATTGTTTTTATTGTGTTCCTAAAACATGCCAAAAACTTATTTAGAAAAATATTTCAACAATAGATCAGCATTTGTTTTGCATATGTCAATCCTGAAGAGATCACCATTACCAAAAAAGCAAACAAACAGAAACAACAAAAAACATCTTAAGTCCTGTCAGAACTTACTCAACTTGTTTCATTTCAATTTTATTACTCTTTTTTATTTGTTTGTTTTGTCTTTGAACCAAGCCCGATAGTCCTCAGGGGGTTAATCCTGGCTCTGCTCTCATAAATTGCTTCTGTCTGGCTAGGAGGACCATATGGGATAGCAAACACCCTACCTATATACTATTTGCCCCTTTATCACTCTTTTGCTTGCAGTAACTATTATCCATTGTCTTTAGTGCTTATGTGCGATAGTTACTTTTTATGAAAGGACTTTTCCCAAATCAGTCACTCACTACTCAAGATAAATCTTTTATTTTCTCCTTCTGTATTGTGTTTATCTCAGTACATAAGTACAAATGCTGATGTGTTGGAAAGACCTAGAGGTAGTCACCTTGACCCAGTTGAGTCTCCCAACGGTTTTTCTATTA
>PVKC010034526.1:0-13695 GCA_004027635.1 Crocidura indochinensis
GGGTCACACCCGGCAGTGCTCAGGGGTCACTCCTGGCTCCATGCTCAGAAATTGCTCCTGGCAGGCACGGGGGACCATATGGGGCACCGGGATTCGAACCGATGACCTTCTGCATGAAAGGCAAACGCCTTACCTCCATGCTATCTCCCGGGCCCCCCATATTGCTTTTCTAAAGTCTTTATCTGAGAGATTGATTAGTTCATTGGTCATTATCTGGTCATCAGAATTGTCATCTTCATTCTCTATGTCTGACGCTGGCCTGCATTGACACACTTGTATTGTGTGTTTTTCTACGTGTTGCGGTTGTATTCATTGGCTAAATGATGTATGCAGTCACACTCCTCTGGTTCCGCCCTTTCTGGGTGTGTCGATTTGCCTACAAGGGAGTGGAGTCCTCTGTGGATGAGGCCTCACACAGGATCAAATCTTAGGCCCAAGCTGCAGAGAATACAATCCAGAGAGAAAGAAGACAGTGATCCAACACAGTCCTTAGTGTGATTTTTTTTCTTCTTGTTTTGATGTTGCTCTTCTGCAGCCTCTTTTTGGCCCACTCCCAAGAGATTCGGGCAACAGGAGAGGAGAGAGAAACACACAGACAGGACTCACTGTTTTTCGCAGTCATGCAGGCGTAGATTCACAGAAATTCCCAGCCTGACATCACAAACACGGGACCTGGCTTTTGCAAAGTACCCGCTTCTTGCCGGTTTTTCTGGCAAGTCTACTGTAAAGGTTTTCCATTTTCTGAACTATTCTAGTTGGCAAGGAAAAACTTTAGTAGGGAAAGTCTTCATGGATTATATTGTTTATAGAGTCTTCTCGAAAACTAAATAATATGGTATTGAGCACCGTATAGAGAGACTATGCCATGAAATATTGTTCAGAGGACCTTGAGCATCCCAATTCCTTTCCTAAAAGCAATCTAAAATCGTGAACACTATGGTATCATGGTAAACTACCTACAATTTTCTCGCAGGTGCACTAGGTTTTGAAAATGAAGACTGATGGGAAAGAAGGAAAGCTTTTGGGGAAGACCCAAGGACCACCCTGCATCAGTTTGGTGGGAAGGGTTAAGAAATAGTGTGCCCCCCACCCCCATCCTGACACCCACCCATCTTGTCCGGTAGGGCAGATGCCCTGTGCTGACCCTACCACCCACGAGGGTGCTGGGGGATGGCTGGAGTGGACAGGATGCCCCGTGGCTCTGCTTAAGCTCTGTTGAGGTCATTAGTTCTGGAGACTCCTTGGAGACACCTTGCTGCCTCCTCACTACCACCCACACAGGTTTCCCTGTCTCCAGGTGAATGAGGTTTCTGTAATGGCACTGAGGCTATCTTCTTTAGTTTGAGTGCTAATCAGTATGATACAGATATGGCATTTCTGCATTTTCAGTTGATCATTTTTGTGTATAATTGTTTACCAACATTTCATAGTCAGGGCCTGTGCTTATTATGAAACTCCAAATGTCTTTCTTGTAAGCAGTAGAAACTGGGACTTTTACCTCTGATCTATCCAGCCACTTTTGATAGGGGAGTTTTGTTCACTGGCATTACTTTTTTTTTTTAATTTCCCCACTTGTGTTTTAATTCTAACCAGTTATGAAGAGATATGCTTCCATATGTATCTTCTAATACTTTAAAAATTATTTAAAGTATTGTGATGTACAAAGTTATTCATAGTTGAGTTTTAGGTTTAGTTTCAGCATCAATCCCACCACCAGCAACCTTCCCCTCCACTAATGTTCCCAGATCTATCCTATACCTCTCCCCTGCCCTAGCTTGCCATCTTTTTTTTTTTTTTTTTGGTTTTTGGGTCACACCTGACCGTGCTCAGGTGTTACTCCTGGCCCTATGCTCAGAAGTCGCTCCTGGCAGGCACAGGGAACCATATGGGACACCGGGATTCAAACCAACCACCTTTGGTCCTGGATCAGCTCAGGCACGTTTTAAAGTTTGTTTGTTAAAGTTTGTTGTATTATTTAAGTGTTGTTGACTCTTAAAAAGTTGTTGACTCTCTGGGAGCCGGGAGGTGGCGCAGGAGGTAAGGTGCCTGCTGCCTTGCCTAGGACGGACCACGGTTCGATCCCCCGGTTCCCATATGGTCCCCCGAGCCTGCCAGGAGCGACTTCTGAGAGCATAGCCAGGAGTAACCCCTGAGCGTCACTGGGTGTGGCCCAAAAACCATAAACCAAAAAAAAAAAAAAAAAAAGTTGTTGACTCTCTGTTGTATGATTTAAGTGTGGTTTGGCTGTTTAGTTTTGTTCTTCCCTAACACCGACAATGTACCTAAATTCCCTTGTCCCTTATTATTTCATATCTTTCTCCCTCTCCACTCATTTCTTTCCTTCTCCTCACTATAATCTGGGATCAAAAGTGACCTAGGCGACTGTCATTAAACCATTTCATTTCCTTATGTAGTTATTCTAAATACCACATACAAGTGATATTATTCTCTATCCTTCTTCTTCTGGCCTATTTCATTTAGCATGATATCTTCCAGTTCCATTCATGTTGCAGATACCTGCATGATTGCATCATTTCTTACAACTATGTAGTACTAAATTATATA
The DNA here is from genome assembly GCA_004027635.1 of Crocidura indochinensis. Lineage (NCBI taxonomy): Eukaryota > Metazoa > Chordata > Mammalia > Eulipotyphla > Soricidae > Crocidura > Crocidura indochinensis. The sequence continues at coordinate 2,566 of PVKC010034526.1, forward strand.
TATGTACATATATATATATATATACACACACACACACACACACACACTACATCTTCATAATCCACTCATCTGTTGTTGGACTTCTTAGTTTTTGTACTGAGTGCAGCAATGAACAGTGGTGTGCATACATCCTTTTGAATAAATGTTTTTCCATCTGGGGGGGTAGATATCTAAAAGTGAAATTACAGGGTCATAAGGCAGCTCAATTCCAAGCTTACTGAGAATACTAATAATGTTTTCTAGAGAGTCTGAACCACACATTCTTCTCACCAGCAGTATGGGTGTGTCTCTTTTTCACTATATCTCACCAACACAGATTGTTCCCAGTATTTTTGTCCAAGAATTTTTTTTCTTTTTTTGTGGTTTTTGGGTCGCACCCGGCAGTGCTCAGGGGTTACTCCTGGCTCCATGCTCAGAAATTGCTCCTGGCAGGCACGGGGGACCATATAGGGCACCGGGATTCGAACCGATGACCTTTTGCATGAAAGGCGTTCCCAGTATTTTTATATGTGCCACCCTTACTAGTGTAAGATGATATCTCATTGTCACCTTAATCTGGATTACTTAATGTTAAGTAATGATGAGCATTTTTTCATGTGCCTGATGGCCATCTGTTGGTCTTCTTTGGAGAGGTGTCTATTAATTTCCTCTGTACATTTTTATCTATGGCGTGTTTTGAGTTGATGGTTCCATTTATGTTTCAAGTTCTAAAATTATTTACACTTTCAAGCTTAAATCATCTAATTTTAGAGTACAGTTTAGGATATCTTTACATATTTAGTCTTTCCCCCATTTTACTATACTATTATCTTACTATAAAGAAAAGGGTTCTTCCAGCTTTTTATAGAACATAACATTCTTTGAATTAGTTTTGTAGGCAACAAATGTTCTCAGTTATCAAGTTTCTATCACTTCCTTGGCAGGATAGAGGATTCTTGTTTGGAGATTCTCTCACTCAGTTCTTTGAACATATCATGTTTTTCCATTTTACTTGTAGAGTTTAATTTGAAAATTCTGCTGTGAATACTTAGCTTGCAAGGAGATACCATGATCACAAAGGTGGTTTTTCCTAGGGCAAGGTTTATCCATTGTACTCCAGATTTGTTGACCCTTGCAGTTTCTCCCAAATGTTGAGGGAACCTATTTTATTGGGGACTGATTACATGTTCTTTCCTGGAGGAAAAACTGATAAGATTTTATCTCTGTTTTTCTTTTCTTCTTGACTTTTTTATTAAAATGTTTTAGATGTTCTTTATGTAGGCTTATTGACCTATGGACCTCTTTGATCAGTGTATTTACTTCACAGCTCAGGTAGGGTTAGCTATTAATTTTTATTTCTTCTATCAGCCTTTCTTTCTCCCTCCATCTTAATGGTCCTAAATAGAAGAAGCTTATCCTCCAAATGATACCCCATAAATCTCTTAAGTGCTCTTCATTAAGAAAATATTTTTTCTCTTCCTTATTGTTGATGCCAATACCAGGGGTGGCGAATAGGGTTTTTACCCTTGCTCAAAATGGCAAAATGCAATATGTGTTTAATATATTATTCTTAAAAGTATATGCTTTTGTATGAGTGTTTGTCTGTTTTGGCAGGTCACTGCGTGGTGTGGCTCTCTGACTCTCACAGTTTAAAATTTTGGCTCTTTGTGTCGAACTTGTTAGCCACCCCTACATTATACCATGCATTGGAAGTTTTAATTTCTTCCATTCTGCTTTTGTACTTTGCTGCCATTTTTTTTTGGTGGGGAGAGAGGCTGGGAAATAAGAAGATTTCTGCAAGCTGCCCTTGAAAACAAAATAAAGTCTCTGTTTAAGATTTGTGTTCCTGCTGTTATGTGTGCAGGATGAGCTAAGGAAAAAGTCATCCAGGTCAAACAACCTGTCTAGGCTAATAGTGCCATAAGCATTACAACTGCTATCTTTACATACCTCCTGATTTACTGATGCCATGAGCATTGCGACCACTATCTTTACATACTTCCTGATTTAATGATGCCATGGGCATTATAACCACTATCTTTGCATACTATCCAAATCAAGGATGCTATGTACCTTGTGATTGTGTCTCTACATACTATCTTGCTGCTGCAATGCCTAAGCTGTATTAAAAGCCTTGTCCCTACATTCAATAAATGAAGCCTATTGCTCTGACAATAGTCCCCTGCAAGTTGTCTGTGGCTTGCAGTTTTCCCTTCTTTTCCTGAATTCTGGCCTCTGAGGCTACGGGCTGGAAGAGACCCTTACCCACCCTTGCATCAGCCTCGTGGGGAGTAGGGGGATGGCACCAGAACACTACATGTTTTTAGGTCAGATATTGTAATCTTTGGATTCACTATTTCTATTTGTCTGGATGTTTTCCATTTTCCCACTGATCTTTCTTTGAGCTTATTATTTACTGGTCTCTTCAACTAACTTCTCAGTACACTGGATTTGCTAACATTCTTTTTTGAAGTATTCTTTAACAAACAGAAAGCTCTGGTGTATTTAAAGACTTTCTGAGGTTTTATCCCCATTCATAAAAGCAACTGAATTCCTATGCACACTGCACATCTCATTTTGAAGTAAAAAAATCAGAATGGGAACAAATAAAATATTTAAAATGAAGAACAAGTAAAGTTAAATCAACAAAATTACCAGTAATGGTAAGTAATGGGAACCACAGGCCTTCTTTTGGTGGACCGTAGTTTGAAGACCCCTGCCTGAGACTGAAAGGAGTGGAGAGACAGAGAGAAGGAGAGGAGTTGGAGAGTGTGATATACATCCCACACATGTGCAGTATGGGCCCAAGATGAGTCAGCTGCTAAGCAGGACAGACAGCTGTGACAAAATCACCCAGCATGCCAGATAATTGTCCTTTGCAGGTCCCAAATGTCCTGTGGGCCATAGTTTGAGGACCTGTGATCTAATCTATTTTTAGCACTGGTAAAACACAGCAAGAAAAAAAATCTAATCCTATTCAAAAATTTTTAGAAGAAATGAACATTTCCTCAAAGGAAAAAACAGATACCCAAAAGGTACATGAAAAAATGCTCTACATCATTAATCATCAGGGAGATGAAAATCAAAACAACAATGAAATATCATCTCAAACCACAGAGACTGGCACACATCACAAAGAACAAGAACAACAAATGCTGGTGTGGCTGCAAGAAGAAAGGAAATCTCATTCACTGCTGGAGAGAATGCTGACTAGTCCAGTCTTTTAGGAAAACAATATAAATATTCCTCAATAAACTAGAAATTGTGTTCCCATATGATCTAGCAACAACAGTCCTAGGGATATACCTTAAGAATACAAAAAATAACAATACAGAAAAGTACCTGCATTTCTATGTTCATCACAGCACTATTTACAATAGCCAAAATCTGGAAAAAACCCAGGTGCCTGACAACAGATGAGTGGCTAAAGAAGTGTTACTTCTACACAATGGAATACTATACAGTGATTAGGAAAAATGAAGTCACAAAATTTGCTTATACATGGATGGAGATGGAGGCTAGTGTGCTAAGTGAGATGAGTCAGAGGGAGAGGGAAAGACAATATTTTCACCCATTTATGGGATATAAGAAAAATAAAAGATAGTATGGTAGTATCCAAAGACAATAGAGATGAGGGAGAGGAGGACCAGTACATGGTAGAAAACTTCCCACAAATAATGGAGCAGTGCAGTTAGAGTAGAAAAGGGCTAACTATGACAATGATAATTGGAACTGATTACTCTGGGTGTTGAACAGAGAGAAAGTTATATGCACTTCATTAACAGTAGTGCAATCCACAGTGTCTAAAGGAGGAAAAAGATGAGAGAAAGAGAGAGAAGAGACAGAGAGAAAGAGAGAGAGGTTAAATGTCTACCCAAAAGGCAGACAGCTTGGGAGGGAGGGAAACTGGGGACATTGGTGATGGGAAATGTTCATGAGTAAAGGGTGGTTGGTATACATTGTAAGATTGAAAACCAGCAATGAATAACTTAGTAGCCATGATGTTTAAATAAATAGGGAAAAAATAATTGCTGCTAGAAGATGACAATGATCTGTTTGTCCTGAAAGTATGATAGAAATAACCTATGTGAAAGGTACCTTCTGTCCTGAGCCAGAAGCTCGGAAGCTTAGAAGCCATAGCCCAATTCCTTTGCAATTATTTACAAATTTGTATCTTTATCCAAAAGGTCTAAGAAACTTCTATCTATAGTCACTTCTGATCTTCATTCTCTTGTGAAGGCTCACAAGTACTTGTAAAAATCAAGTATAACATATATGCTTTTATATATTCATCTGTCTTAAATCAACTTAGCTCTTAGACCCAGTTGGAGACACAGAAGGTATGACATTTTCTTCCCACATAAGATTTAAATAAGATAGTCTATGTAAAACATCTCAGTGACTGGCACATACATAGTCTAAATAAACCCGACTATTCATGTTCTTTTTGTTTGTGGGTAGAAGAGTGATATATTATCACCTTGTTTGTTAACTCTAATTATTACTCATAAGATCAATTCAAATTTGTTGATATTTGGGCATAAACTACACCAATATAGGTTTAGTTTAGAGAAAAATGATAGCCAGAAAGACAATAATTACCTTCCATAGCTTATTATCATCCAGTGCCAGCACTTCTAGATTTTTCATTGCACAGATAAATCGTGGACAACAATCCAGAGAATTTTGGCTGAGATCCAGGAAACGCAAGTTGATCAAATGCCGGAAAGAGCGGCGCAGTCCTCTTAGACCTGTGTTATGCATGTAGAGCAGGTGCAGTGAGGTCCACTTGCACATGAAGTGTGGTATCTTCCCTAGGTGGTTGCCACTCAGACCCAATTCAGTCATCTCCAATATCCCAGATAGACTTTGTGGGATGAAGCGTAGATAGTTATAGGATAAATCCAACACTGATAGGTAAGTACACTGTCCCAGCGACTCAGGTAGAATAGACAAGTTGTTGTTAGCCACATAAAACTTCTGCAGCTTCTTTAGGTCCTTGATCTCCTCTGGGATGACACTTATATTGTTCTCATCAAAATCAATGATCTCAAGATTAGGGAGCATGCATAGTTCTGGAGGGAAACTTTCAAATTGATTATGCTTCAAGTATATCTCTCTTAGTTTGGTCTGAGTCATTACTTCTCTGGGCAGAGCTTTCAGTTTGTTACCACTCAGTCCAAGCAGCTCCAAATGATGAAGGAATTTACAGATGACAATAGGAATCTCCTCTAGGTCGCTGTTGTAGAGACGGAGTTCACGCAATGAATGGATATTACTGAGGACGTGCAGGGAAGACACCAAGAGGGGATTGTTGCTCAGGTCCAAGCCCTCCAATTTACTCAGTTTCCCCATCTCTGGACACAGTTCACTCAATTTGTTTTTGTTCAGGTAAAGGACTCTGATGTTCTCTAAATTCTGAATAGCACTGGGAATTTCATCAATCTCATTGTTTTCTAGATGCACTTCTTCTAATTCCTTTAATAGTAGGATACTTAACGGAAAAGTATTCAAGCTCTTATTAGAAGCATCAATGAAATATGTTCTCTCGCAGACTGATACGGGATCATTTTTAAAACATTTAGATGAAACAGCTATTGGTGGTACCACAGACATTATTTTGATGAGAAGGTTAAATATTCAAAATCTGAAATATTATGAAAAGAAAGAAAAATATGAGTTTACATACTTGATAAACTCTTGGTATCTATAAGACAGAAAAGTTTAAATGTATTTCTTGAAATGATGTAACAGCATAAAATATAAATTTAAAATTTTTATTTTGGGAGAAAATTAAACTTTTATAGGTTAATACATATGAAAAAAAGTCTGATTTAACTTTTTAAAGATAGCTATCTTCGGGGCCGGGTGGTGGCGCTGAAGGTAAGGTGCCTGCCTTACCGCGCTAGCCTTGGACGGACCACGGTTCGATCCCCCGTGCCCCATATGGTCCCGTAGGCCAGGGGCGACTTCTGAGCACATAGCCAGGAGTAACCTCTGAGCATCACTGGGTGTGACCCCAAAACAAAACAAAACAAAACAAAAAAGATAGCTATCTTGGTTCTACGTGTACCAGTTGTCCTGTTCAAGGTTATTAGCACTTTAGGTCCTCTAGACATATAGAAATTTTTTTCTGAAATTATGGGCTTTCAAATACCTATACTATTTTTTCTTCTTTTTTTCTTTTTGTTTTTGGTTTTCGGATCACACCTGGCAGCACTCAGGGGTTACTCCTGACTCTACACTCAGAAATCACCCCTAGCAGGGTTGGGATACCATATGGGATGCTGGGGTTCGAACCTCTGCACTTCTGCATGCAAGGCAAATGCTCTACCTCCATGCTATCTCTCTGACCCTATTTTTTCTTAACATTACTTTCACTTAATGATTAGGTAAACCTAGAATATTTGCCTATGTGTGTATGCATATAGTATTTCATTTTACTCAAATTGTATATATTGCCTGTTTTTACTATAAGAAAACCCTACAATTCTCAGCCCAGATGTTGTTATTCTGAAAATTTTGGTCTGTTGGGCTGTCTCTACAGATATCTGTGGTAAAGTACTTAAGTTGGGCCATTAAAATGGTGGCAAAGATGGGTGGTGGGTGCAGCTGCCAATGCTTTGGCAGGGAAGACTTGCACTGTTCCTCCTCCCAAGAATGCTCAAGTTTTCAGCTACATGACCAGTTTACCCATTATTTTTTGTGGCTAGTTTTGCATCTCTTTTGAAAATGAGTCTATGGAGCTGGATGATTAGCAGGCATGGTGGCAGCTGTGGGACATGTCTGTGGTTGCCAGGGCTTCCTGAAGTATGGATGGCAGATGTGGGGGGTGGGGGGAGAGGGAGGTTTCCTGCATTCACTCCTACAATTATCAGCTCAAATACTGGCATACCTGGAGTTTTGGTGGTTATGTGTCTCAGCAGAGGTAAAGCAGTGGCAAAGTGGTGAGGTTGGACAGATACAATTTTTTTTAATAAAAGAAAATTACAGGGACTGGAGAGATAGGACAGCGGTAGGGTGTTTGACTTTCACGCGGCACGCCCAGGACCAACAGTGGTTTGATCCCTGGCATCCCATATGGTTCCCAGAGCCTGCCAAGAGCTATTTCTGAGTGCAGATCCAGTAGTAACCCCTTGAACACACACACAAACACACACACAACCAAAAAAAAAAAAAAAGAAAATTACAAGTTCATATCCTTAATGAACATAAATGCAAAGGTCTTCAACAAAATATTAGCAAATCATAGACAACATATCAAAGAGATCCTATACCATGGGCATTCATTGCGCATACATTAAAAAGACTGGAAACAACCAGAGATGATAGCAATTGGTTAAAAAAAATGAGTAATCCTTATCCACTGTTGGTGGAAATGTCTCATTCAGACTTTCTGAAAGACAGTATGGAGAGTTCTCAAAAAAATTAATGATCCACTTATTGAACAACTATCCCCAAAATACAAAAGCACCAACTAAAAATACATGTGCATACCTATGTCATTTTAGCATTTAGAACAATAACAAAAATATGGAAATAACCCAGATGTCCAACAACAGATGAATGGATAAAGAAGTTGTGGTACATATATAATAGAATATTATGCAGTTATAAGAAATAGTTAAATCACTAACTTTACAGAAACATGAATGCAAATGAAGGATATCATCTTAAGCTAAACAAAAAGTAACAAATACACGATGATCCTAGAAGTTTGTGGAATACAGAGAGATGAAACAAGGTATTGACATCATAAAACAATGACAAATTTATAAATGGATAGAGAGGAGAAGGTTAGGGAAATTTGGATTAGGAATATTATTAGGAAGGAGAAGGAAGAAAAGTAAAATTAGGAAGACACTTAGGAAAGTTAGGAAGAAAACCATACCTGAGTTGACATAGGAATACTGGTAGATTTTTGAGTACAGATTGTGGTGGGATGTGGCTAATCTGCACATTCATGCCATTAACTATTATTTTGCAGCTACACCTAGTGGTGTAGCTTTACTTCTACACCACACTTCTACAGGCCTTGTTTTTTTTGACTACAATGAAAGCTTGGATTTCCAGGGATTGAATCTGGTCCAAATAGAATTAAGAAGTAGGATATGCTGTGAGACAAATTTTATTGTTTTAATGATTTTTCTTATGGAACCTGGTCCAGTGCTTACAAGGTAAGTGCCTTAACCACAGTACTATCACTCTGACCCAAGACTGTAAACTTTAACATTAATGATTTGGGCCCAGGTATAGCCAAAGACAAAAATTAATTTATTAGTTATATCTACTTATATTCCAGACAAATATAAAGGGTGCCTTTTTGTAATGGAGCATGGAAATGACATACTCATTTTTTATTTCTTTGGTTCATTTAGAAAGTTCAAATTCACGGGACCCGGGAGATAGCATGGAGGTAAGGCGTTTGCCTTTCATGCAAAAGGTCATCGGTTCGAATCCCGGTGCCCCATATGGTCCCCCGTGCCTGCCAGGAGCAATTTCTGAGCATGGAGCCAGGAGTAACCCCTGAGCACTGCCGGGTGTGACCCAAAAAAAAAAAAAAAAAAACAGAAAGTTCAAATTCACGCTAGAGTTCCTTAACACTTAAGCTCTCAGTGAACCTCTCAGCTTTCTTTGAAGTAAGCTAACAACATTCTCCCTCACCTCCTCACTAATCAGAGATGCAAAACTGGGAATTGAATCCAGGGCTTTGAACATTCAAGACAGGTGCTCTACCCACAGAGCAACATATCAAGTCCTCAAGGTTTATTAAAACAAAACAAAACAAAACACCTATTTCCCTCCTTGATCAGAATTCACTGGGAGTAATGACAAATGTAGTGAAATGAGTTGACCATCCTATTCGATACACACTTTGATATTCCAGTTATCAGTTCTGTGCAAAATACTATATTTTTGTTTTACAGTGCTACAGGTGCTGTCTAGTTAAAACAGCTCTTTACTGTTTATTTTGTTCTGGTCTTGTTTATTAGCCTCTCCCTAGATCAAAAGTGTAAGACTGGCCAGAGAAAGAGAGCTGGAGACCCAGCACCACAGGAAATAGAACCAAACACCAACAGGTATAGCCCCTAAACAAAGTAACTAAAAAAGATGCTAAGCTTCTTACTCCCTTTCCCACCATTCCCTGAAGAGCAATTAAGCCTTTCCTTACTTTCCAGTCTTAACTCAAAATTCTTGAAATTGGTGATCTTCAATTGCCAATCCACAGGTGTAGAAGGATTAAAATCCACTAGCCTAATGCCTTGGTTATAAGTATGCCAGTCTGGTATACCTGGCCAGGGTTCTACAGTTTGAAGAACTCTGTTCTAAGACACTGAATTGCATCTCGATTAACATGTTTTAGTATTTCACCTTTTGTTTTATTTTGAGGGCTAACACCAGCCCAAGTAATCAGGGGTTAATTAGGCCGTGCTCCTGGCTATGCTTGGGGGACCATCTGGGGTACCAGGTTCCAACCTGATCTGCTGCATGCAAGGCAAATGCACTACCTGCCACATCTCAACTTTATTGGGGGCACTTATGACTAATGAATAATTATCAAAGTTTTTTTCTATCATTCTATTTATCCTGCAGAAATATGTCAAGTTCTGCTTCAAATCTATGCCACCCTTGCCTTGTTGGTCCCATTACTTCCTATCAGTGAAGCACTGGACTGGAAATGCCATGTGGAATATATTTGGACATATTCTCACTGTTTTCACAAAAGATCCCGAGGATCTTCCTTTCATCATTCCACAGGCAACCTCTGGCTGCCCTAGACTCAAAATCCTTCCACCCATTAGTTCCTTCCTTGGGGCCAACAAAGTATTTGGATACACAAAGATTCGTCAAACTGTGGAGTTTAAAGGACCAGAGAGATAGAATAGGGGGTTGGGTGCTAGTTTTGCATGCAGCCAACACTTAATTGATTTCTAGGATTACAAAGACCCTCTGGAGTGCTGCCAGGAGTTATCCCTGAGTAAACCCTGAACAACCTGATGTGGTCCAAATCCCATACTTCCCATAAGACCTGCCTAAGGAGTTGAGCCTGGGAAGAAGCCAGGAATGTTTCATTTCCTAGATTAATGAAATCATTCATCTAGGTTACTCTTTTCTTTCTTCCCCTTCAGGGTTCTAAGCAAAGTGCCACAGAACTGTTATCATTGCATTCTAATCCCTGGGTTTCCCCAGGTCCTGCCGGGCTGAGTCTTCCTTCTCGGGCAGCTGATTCAGACTCCTCTGTGCATTTTCTGATCAGACATGCCTCCTCAACAGTCCTACATAGCTGTCTGAGGGGCTCCCTGTATTCGCAAGTTGTGTGAGTCTCCAACCGACCTAAATTCTGTCTGCATCTCATCATCACTATGCTTACCTAAGCAGGCCCCTAAACACCTTCACTTCTCCAGCTCGCACCAAGTAGTTTTGCCCTTGGCTGGCTCCTTCAACTCACTCAGCCTCTTACCTCCTGCAAGAAGCCTGCCCTGACTTTCCAACCTTTTCACCAGGCTAAAGATTAGCTTGACCCTCTCTGCTCCCTTAGCTGTCGGAGCTGGTGCTAACTGCTTAGCTTCATTCCCGCAAGTCGATGCACACTTTGGGGCACAAGACTGTGTCATAATCGTCTTTGTAGCTCTTGTCTCTGAGCTGAAAGAAAATTAAACCACCCAGGTTCCTTCCCTCAGAGAGCCTTTCACGGAAGGAGAAAGCAATCTGAAGCCGGATGGTGAAAGAGGAGCTTCCAAAGACTATTCGGACTTGCAGAGCTGCGCTCAGAAGCGCCGGCGCGCGTGCGCACACGCGCACAGGTGGAACTCGCGCCCGCGCAAGCGCAGAGCGGCGCCTCCTTCGAGCGCACGCGCGGTCGTCTTGACCACGCCGAGGCCGCCGCCAAACTAAGGCAGCATGAGGCGCGGCCAAGAGCCGGTGGTGGGCCAGACCCGGCCCCAGACCAGCGCCCCCAGCCCGACTCCGGACTCTCGTCAGGCTACCCAAGGCGGTAAGAAAGAAGGCGAGAGCCCGGAAAGGCCTCTGAGCCGGTTGCTGCGGGACGTGGAGCTCAGTTTGCAGACAGAACCGGTCAGCCTGGGCCAGCCACGCGCCTTAATTGTCCTCTTCCCCTCTGCTTAATGGGTTGCACTCTGGAAGAGTTGG
>PVKC010034528.1:0-13678 GCA_004027635.1 Crocidura indochinensis
CTTTGTTTTTTATTTCACCTGTGCTTTAAGCAAAACCCCTAGTTTTCCTGGAGGAGAGCTTTAGAATAGCAGAGTTTTAGAATACTGCCAGACTAATTCATTTTCATCTCCCAATCAGCTACCTAAACTTCCTTTCTTCCTATATTTATATCCTGCTGGTCCATTGAGTAAGCCTCCTGCCATTGAACACCTGGCCAAAGTATGTTTCTCAATTCCTCTGTTAGAAACTTACCTCAGAATTCCCTTTGCAGGTAACATAAACTGATTAACTGGAAATAAGAAAGCAAGCAGCCCCTGGTAATCCACAGCACTGAAGTTATCAAATGGCCACTTCCTAACCACACCGCCAAATCTAAATAAAAATAAGTCCGTGAAACAACAGCAGTGAAAATGTTTTGTGGGTCTCCGGCTATGAACCCTTGAAAGGCAGTAATTGCACCTGTTCTATGCTCCTTTCCATTGTACAATGTCTAGCACACTGTTAGAACTCAATAGAATGAGATAATTTTTTTTTAGCCAATACTGCACCTGGGAAGACTGGCAAGCTGCCACCAACTAGATGGCTGGAGTACTTGAGTGATTCCTGAGTCTTTATGGAGAAGTAAAAAGTCATGAATTACAGCCTCTAGACAGACTGCTATGTGGATTAGCCATTGAATAGACGTTTTTTGTTTGTATTTTTTTAATGAGGATGAAATAGACTGGTGTAATCCTTCTCTATGAATCGAGAGGAGAATTGAAGGAGTAAGGGGGATTACGAAATTATGTTACTTCTGGCTTATCAACAACCCTCAAAGAGCATTCCTTCATTTCATGTCAGTAAAGAGTATCACCTGTTAAACAAAATAGAAAACTTTAGGGTGTTCTTGATAAGCTTGTGATAATTCAGAACTTCTTGCATGGGAAAGTGTTAGATGATGTGGAATTGAGGGTATTATGTCAGGCAAAATAATTTTGCACTGGTACCTTTAAATTTAATGGAAAAATTATGGAATACGAAGTGAATGTTAAAATGTTTGCAAAGATGGGGCCCGGGAGATAGCATGGAGGTAAGGCGTTTGCCTTTCATGCAAAAGGTCATCAGTTTGAATCCCAGTGCCCCATATGGTCCCCCGTGCCTGCCAGGAGCAATTTCTGAGCATGGAGCCAGGAGTAACCCCTGAGCACTGCCCGGTGTGACCCAAAAAAAACCAAAAACCAAAAAAAAAAAAATTTTTTTTGCAAAGATATATTTGGTGGGTAAAAATTGAATAATACAAAAAAAGTCTGTAACAGTGTAGTTATGGTTATTATTTTTGTGGGTATGTTTCCTGCCTTAAAATACCAAAGTGGTAGGGTCGGAGAGATAGCATGAGGTAAGGCATTTGCTTTGCATGCAGAAGGACAGTGGTTCAAATTCCAGCAACCCATATGGTCCCCTGAGCCTACCAGGAGCGATTTCTGAGCATAGAGCCAGGAGTAACCCCTGAGCACTGCCAGATGTGACTCAAAAACCAACCAACCAAACAAACAAAAAATACCAAAGTGGATTTAATATTTGATTAATATTTTTACCTGTTCTTGTCTTCCCCCCCCCTTTTAGTAGTAGCTAAAAAGAGTGTGTGTAATTTTTGAAAAATTGGAAAATTTAAAGGACTCAGGTATTTAAGTTCTAGTTGTCAGATTTCCCAAATACAAGGGAATCTAAGCAGATAAAAATATAATTATGAGGATAAATATAACTTTGAGGAGCAATTACTTAATGAACAACATGTTCTTGGAAGTAAGGAGGATACAACTAATTTTTACATTGCAGTAAATCTTCAATAATGTTAGACTTACATATTTATTTGAAGTGGAAACTATAAACTTTTTTTTACACAAACACATAGACATTTCTTTTTCTTTTTTAAAATAATTTCTTTATTTAAACACCATGATTACAAATATAATTGTAGTTGGGTTTCAGTCATAACAAGAACACCCCCCCTTCACAGTGCAACTTTCCCATCACCAAAGCCCCCATCTCTTCCCTCCTCTCCCTCACCTGTATTCGAGACTCTTTGTGGTGAGGTTCATATCTTGAGTCGGTCTTTCTGGTTCTAATCTCTTGGAATTGTTTTAATGTCTTTAATTTTTCTTAAAACCCATAGATGAGTGAGACTATTCTCTGTGTGTGTCTGTCTCTCCCTCTGACCAATTTCACTTAGCATAATAGATTCCATATACATTCATATATAGGAAAATTTCATGACTTCATCTCTCCTGATGACTGCATAATAATCCACTGTTTCTTTAGCCATTCATCTGTTGAAGGGCATCGTGGTTGTTTCCAGAGTCTGACTATTGTAAATAGTGCTGCGATGAATATAGGTGTGAGGAAGGGATTTTTGTATTGGAATTTTGTGTTCCTAGAGTATATCCCTAGGAGTGGTATAGCTGGGTCATATGGGAGCTCAATTTCCAGTTTTTTTGAGGAATCTCCATATTGTTTTCCATAAGGGCTGAACTAGATAACATTCCCACCAGCAGTGAATGAGAGTTCTTTTCTCCCCACATTTCCGCCAGCCCTAATAATTCTTGTTCTTTGTAATGTGTACCAGTCTCTGTGGTGTGAGATGGTACCTCATTGTTGTTTTGATTTGCATCTCCCTGATGATTAGTGATGTGGAGCATTTTTCATGTGCCTTTTGGCCATTTGTATTTCTTCTTTGAGAAAATGTCTGTTCATTTCTTCTCCCCATTTTTGGATGGGGTTAGATTTTTTTCTTGTTAAGTTCTGTCAGTACCTTGTATATCTTAGATATTAGCCCCTTATCTGATGTGTTTTGGGTGAATAGCTTCTCCCATTCTGTGGGTGGCTTTTGTATCCTCGGCTTTATTTCCTTGAGGGGCAAAAGCTTCTCAGCTTAATATAGTCCCATTTGTGTATCTCTGCTTCGACTTGTTTGGAGAGTGCTGTGAAACCATAATCTTGAAGTATAGAAAAGACAAAAATTAAAATAATATAGACAAAACTTTGCTGTTTTTTAACAAAAAAATCCACCATTTATGATGTGTCAAACTCCCCATATGTTATTTTATTTATTCCTAATATCAAGCCAATAAGATTTATTGTTTCTACTTCATAGTTAAGAAAATCAAAGAAGTTAAGACTTTTTGTTTGTTTGTTTTTGAGTCATATCCAGCGCTGCTCAGAGGTTATTCATTGCTCTGCACTCAGAAATCACCCTTGACAAGCATGGGGAAACATATGGGATGCTGGGATTTGAACCACCATCCATCCTAGATTGGCTGCATGCAAGAAAAATGCTCTACTACTGTGCTATCTCTCCAGCCCCAAGTTAAGAGATTTTTGAAGGTCAAAACCTAATAAATTGTGACGAGAAAGAATTTGCAAAAGAACTTGATTCAAACTCTAGTGCTTTCCCCCATGACACTAAGAAAACTTTCCAAATGTGAACCTTGCTTACCTTAAAATCAACAATGGTGACTCTTTTTGCTTTCCTGAAGTTGAAGAATTAAGTTACCAAAAAAAAATCAATTTTATAGGGTGATGAAGATTGGGTGTAAGGATGTTGCTCATGGTAGAGCAATGTCTCACATGGATGAGATCCTAGTTTTTTCCCTTAGTCCACAATATAAAACAAAACAAAACATACGTGTGAACTTTATATTCTTTCCTTCTCCCAGCCCCTGGTAACAAGAAATATAAACAAAAAGGTGATGCAGTTAATTGTACATATGAGAGAGAAGCTACATTTGGGACGAGTTTATCCTGTTATGATGAATTATCCTGTTGTGATAGGAGACAAAGTACTAACACTGCCCCTTTGGTTACTATTTTTAACATCTGTATCAGGAACATGTGGATGTCAAACTGTGTCCTAATTTTAGTGGTTATTTTTGTTGTTGTTGTTGTTGTTGTTGTTGAATAGTTTATTTGGGAGGGCTCATTTGTCTGTTAAGAGTACTATTTCCTCAGGTGAGTGTTTATCTGCTTATAATATTGACAATTAGAAACATGAAAAATATATTGGAATGATAGGATAATGATGATATTTCCCATTGAACCTAAAGAGTAAATTAAATGAAAAATGACAGTGACCTCAACAGCAATTTTAGTTATAATTCTAAATATTATCCTAAAAAGTTCTGTTCATACCATTGCCACAATATATACTATAAACTTTAGAGACCATCCTTTAGAATAAGGTAAAATTCCTAAGAGTACTTATAGTCTCAAGAAAACCCCAAGAAGTATTTTGTTGCTGAAACTTGTAGTCTATCCTGATTTCCCTTACCACTCTCTCCCAAGATTTCCCTGTGATAAAAGCTTTTAAAAACATTTTAAAATTACATAGAACAAAGACCTTTATACAGGAAAATATTTTTTTCTAGGCAATGTCAAGTCAAAAATGATTATCAAATGTTTGTACTATTCTGGCCTTCGTTTGTTTTCGCTTGTTTCTATCTTTGGCTGCCAGAAGCTATGATGTAAATGATAAACTGGAAAGCAAAACAGTACCAAAGATAGATTAGTATAGCTTAAGAAAAAAAAAACCGGGGTTCTTAGAAAAACAACATATATGTTATCTGTTTTAAACAGTATCCGTTGTAAAGTTGTCATTCTAGATTTCTAGTTGAACTGATTACACTTGATAAAAAATAACAAGCTATGACAAACAGAAGGGCAAGATTTCAGTAATTCACTGAAGAATGTCTTCACTCAAAGCTTTGTGGCAAAAACATCTTGTTTGGGGCACAATTGCAGAGTTGAAATAACAGACCATGAATACCCCAGAGAAATGACTATGTACCCAAGGTGAATGCAAAAGCCTTCCCTCTTGAAAGAGCCTTTTAATCAAGGCATTATCTGGGCTCTGAAAAAGTCTTCAGTGGTCCTACCTCAAGATTAATGGGAAAAGCCGAAACTGAGTTGGCCTATTTGCAGACACAATTTTAAAGATTTACTGATGGTTGACAAATGCCATTTAAGCTTTCAAAGCCAGCCATATGCTTTTGAAAAGGGTTTAAAGGAAATCCTCCCACTATAGAAGAAGACTTTGAAGGGTCTCTGTGGTAGCATCTGTTTTTTAGGTGTGTGGATGTTGAATTTTCTCTTTCGTACCCCGCCACACAAACACACACAAGATAACCTTGCTGAATTCCTAAAAATACATAGTTTAGAAAAATTTCCCAGCCTTCTTGCATTATTCTTCCTTAGAGAAATTCTTGCAAAACAAATGCAACTCTGGGATATCTTTTATAAATACCTTTCTAGTGATATAGGACCTGTAAGTAGCAATCTAATATCAAAAGGTTAGTATAATATCCAAATATGAGAGTTATGCATTATTTTATTCATTTATTTTTGCTAGGAGGATACCCTGTGGATATAAGGCTCTGAGGGGTTATTCCTGCCAGATGTGCCAGGGATTAAACTGTGGTGAGCTAGTGCTCTGAGACGTACTCTAATATCTCTCCTGCCCACAATGAATGATTTTTAGTAGTATTTGAATATTTTTTGGGTTTGTGTCATTCCATAAATACATGAGATTTCTTTTCTTTTTTTTTTTTTTTTGGTTTTTGGGTCACACCCGGCAGTGCTCAGGGGTTACTCCTGGCTCCATGCTCAGAAATTGCTCCTGGCAGGCATGGGGGACCATATGGGGCACTGGGATTCGAGCCGATGACCTTTTGCATGAAAGGCAAACGCCCTACCTCCATGCTATCTCCCGGGCCCCAAGATTTCTAAAATGTCACTAAAAGGGGTCACAGTGATAGCCCAATAGGGAGGGCATTTGCCTTGCATGCAACCTACCTGGGTTCAACCTCTAGCATCCCTAAGGTCCCTTGAGCCTACTAAGAGTAATTTCTGAGGGCAGAGCCAGGAGTAACCCCTGATCACACTGGGTGTGGCCCAAAATAAAAAAAATTAAAAGACTCTAAAATAAACATTATAAACCAGGTTTTCAGGAAAGTGGATAACCTTGTCCTTTCACCAGCACCTCCAGAGCTTCTTGCAATAAATTTTTTTCAGGTAAAATCTGTTCAAACTGAAGAGTGACATTCCAGAATGATTATGTCCAAAACACATCTTGGAGTTAAAAAAATTTTGAATGTAGGGTCTAATAGCACAGCTAAAAGGGTATCATATATCCTGTATGTATGTGGCTGACCCGAGTTCAATCCTGGGCATCCCATATGGTTCCTTGAGCATAACCAGGAATGACACCTGAGTGCAGAGCCAGGAATAACCCTGAGCAACCCTGAATGTGGCCCAATAAAACAAAAAAGAAGGGGAAAAAATCTGAATGTAGTGCTAAGCCATAGTACAGCGGCTAGGGTGCTTGCCTTGCATTCACTGGACCTGGGTTCCATCCCAGGCAGGACAGAGCAGGGTCCCCAAAGCCCACCAGGAGTGATCCCCGAGCTCAGGGCCAGGAGCAACCTCTGAACACTTCTGGGCATGCCCCCCAAAATATCTTGAACTAAAAATCCATATGCAATTTTTCAACTCTGAGCTAGTCACCCATGGATTAAAATCAACCCCACGTTTTGCTTCGTCATCAGCTGCTTCTTGCTTTAGTGAAGTCTCAGGTGATTTGCAACCAGGCTGAGCCCTTTTGCTGAGCCTCAGAGCACAAGTCGAATCACTTGTCTATCCCCTTCCAGTGGCCCTGGTGCTGGCCCGGGGACCCAGGGGTTCAGGGGCAATTTTGTTTGTTCATTTCCCTGGGTCGCTGACAGTGATCTGACAGAAAGCGACACTGACACAAAGAATCCAAGAGGGACAGGAGATGGGTGTGTGTGAAGGGGTGGGGGTGAAAGGAGTGAGGTCAAAGCAGAGAAACTGAGAAAAATCCAGTGAAGTGGAAGCTGAAAGGATCAACGCAAGAAGGCTTAAAGCCAAGCCGGTTTTCTCAGCTCACTTCAGTGGGCCACACCTCCCCCAAACCCAGGGAGAAAAAAAAATGCCCCCTCCCCTTTCACTGCCTTCGTGACAATTAAAGGCCCAGTGCCATGAAGGAAGGGCTTGGACACAGAAACCTCAAATCTCTCCCGCAGTAGCTAGAAAGCCTAGCAGTCAGTTTCCTGTTCTTTTCAAAGCTAGAACTTAATAAGGCGTGATCACCCACAGCCATAGCAGCTTTGCAGGGCACCCCACTGCTGAGCCACTTGGATTGCTCTTTTCTCATCTGGATTATCACAAAGACCCCACCTACTCTCTCTAGACTGATTGTCTTCCAAAGATCCAACCACCAGGGTTTCTATCAAAAATTCTTAGTGAAGCACATGAAAAAATGCTCCACATCACTAATCATCAGGATGATGCATATCAAAACAATAAGGTACCATCTCACACCACAGAGACTGGCACATATCACAAAGACCAAGAACAATCAGTGCTGGCAGGGATGTGGAGAGAAAGGAACTCTCTTTCACTCTTAGTGGGAATGCTGTCTAGTTCAGCTTTTATGGAAAACAATATGGAGATTACTTTTAAAAAAAATGGGAATTGAGCTCCCATATAACCCAGCTATACCACTCCTGGGGATATACCCTAGGAACACAAAAGCACAATACAAAAATCCCTTTCTCACACCTATATTCATTGCAGTGCTATTTTCAATAGCCAGATTCTGGAAACAACCAAGCTGCCCTTCAACAGATAAATGGCTAAAGAAACTGTAATAAATATACACAATGGAATATTATGCAGCAGTCAGGAGAGATGAAGTCATGAAATTTTCCTATCCATGTAGGCACATGGAAACTATTATGCTCCTGGCAGGTACGGGGGACCATATGGGGAACCGGGGGATCGAACTGCGGTCCGTCCTAGGAAACTATTATGCTGAGTGAAATAAGGCAGAGATAGAGAGATAGACACAGAATAGTCTCACTCATCTATGGGATTAAAAAAAGAAATAAAAAAACATTATTGTAATAACGCCCAGAGACAATAGAGATGAGGGCTGGAAAGACCAGCTCAACCACAAAGAGTGGTTGAGTGCAGTTAGAGAAATAACTACACAGACAACTATCATGACAATGTCTCACTCATGACAATGTTAATGAGTGGGAAAAATAGAATGCTTATCTCAAATACAGGCAGGGGAAGGGAGTAAAGGGAGATGGGGGCATTGGTGTTGGGAATGTTGCACTGATGAAGGGGGGTGTTCTTTTTTATGATTTAAACCCAACTACAAGCATATTTGTAATCATGATGCTTAAATAAAGATATTATTATTATTAAAAAATTCTTAAGTGAGGTCCAGAGAGTACAGGGCTTAAGGTGCCTGCCTAGCACATGGCCAAGGAGTTCTGTCTTTCCCATTATTTCAGTCCCTATGTTCCCTGACTGAATTCAAGTTCCCACACTGAACTCGAAGCATCATGAATACATCTTTATCAGCACATTTTGCTGATCTGTAACTCTTATCTGTCTTTTTGTACTACAAAGTTAAAAAGCTGGATTCAATCCCTGCATCTTTATCTGGTCCCTCAAACTCAGCCCTGCTCACAGTGCCAGAAGTATGTCTACATCCCCACTCCCAGGTGTAGCCCATCCTCTCCACCCTCAAAAATCCTTCAGCAGAGGTGGGTGTTGGACATTGTAGGACTGCAATTCAATCATGAACAATCATGATTCTCATGGTGATTCAATTAAAGATTTATATTTAAAAAATCCTTCAGGGCCAGCTAGTACAGTATGTAGGATGCTTGCCTTTCACACAGTTGCCCCAGTTAAACCTCTGACATCTCATCTCATATGGTTCCCCAAGCACGTCAGAGGTAATGCCTAGCACAGGGTCGGGAGCATTGTTGAATGTGGCCCAACCTTTCCCAAAAAATACTTCACTGAGTCCCATGGGCATACCCCTAATCACGAACAGTATCTAAGCATTTCTACTGGTGATGAAATCTTAAAGAACTCATCACACAGTGAGAAAGTTATTTCCTTTTTATTTTCTTTTAATATATCTATCAATGAGAGCCTCAGTAAAGTCTTATTTGTCCTCAACATTTCTCTCATGTGCATTAAAAACCCTTTACATCAAAGAAAAAATAAGTTTCAGGCTCAGTTTACTTGACAAATCTAACTAGGAAATTTGTTAGAATTTAATAACATCTTTTGGTTTGGGTTATATATTCTTTGACATGTCTCTTCTATTTATGATAAGTTACACTGGTTTTCTACTTAAAGTAAGGATAGAAATTGTCCATTTTAATTATAATTATGTGGAGTGTTTTCATTACTTTGGGGGCACACCTAACTATGTACAGGATTATTTCCTGGCTGAAAGCTCAGGGATCACTTTTGACAAGCTTGGGGGGCCATATAGTGTTCCAGAAATTGAACCCAGGTCAGTTATGTGCAAGGCAAGTACCCAAACCACTGTATGAATGCTTGGCCCTATAAAGATATTTTAAATCAATTAACATATCTAATATATACAACTCTAAAAATATATACATAGATATGTTTGTGCTTCTATGTAAATATATGTATATAATATATAAAAGAATAGCTCAATTATATAGCAAAATAATGAATATTTGGGGACTAGAGCTATGAAAAAAACATAAAGCTTCTTACAAAACTTACATAGTCCACTACAATCCTCCTTTCACTCCAATTTAACTCTCTTACACACATCTTGCTTACAACAAACCAAACAACCCATGGGTGACCACCCATGGGTGATACATACTGGGGTCTTTTGTAGCTTGTGTTGTCTGCTACTTAGATTGTCTTTCTTGTTCTTTTATCCCTCAAGACTCAGTACTAATTTGTCCCTCAAGAAACCCTGTCTTTCCCATTTTTCTTTTAATATTTATTTTGACCAAAGTAGATTACAAATCTTTCACAGTAATTTTTTAGGTACATAGCAACATTGAATCAGGGACATTCCCACCACCAATGTTGTCCTCCCTCCACCCCTGTTCCCAGCATGCATCCTATATCCCCTTCCTTTACCCCCCAGGTTGCTAGTATGAGTCGTCCCCTTTGTGTCTAGCATGTTGTAGATTGGGTATCGATTATGTTGTCCTTGGCTTTGGATTTGGTGTTTATATCAGTCCCTATGCTCTCTGACTGAATTAAAGTCCCCACATTGAACCTGAAGCATCATGATTACATATTTTTTGCAAAATTACACATTTTGCTGATCTGTCACTCTTGTCTATTATTTGTTCTATAAAGTTATGAAGAATTTATTGTGGAGAATGAATGCTAGTAGAACTTTGGTGATGGTTTGGTTTGGTACATTCATTTATCGGGGTCTGCAGCTAATAACTAAAATGTACTCAGATTTATAAATCACCGAATCTCATTTTTAATGAGATTTCTGACACTCCTTTTAGTGGAATACAGTATTTGTTCAATAGATGTTTGATGAATGAATACTTCCTTTAACCTGTCAGACAAACAAGCAAAATATTGACTAATCAAAATGTTAACACTAGTTTAATAATGATTTCTAAATAATGCTCTACTGAAAAAATAGAGAAACAAAAATAAAACAATAATAGTATAGTAGGTAGGGTGCTTGCTTTGTACATGGCTGTTTGATCCCTGGCACCTTGTATAAGTCTCCTAAGCACAGCCAAAAGTGATCCCTGAGCTCTGAGTTAGGAGTATATGCTGAGCACTGCCCAGTGTGATCCAAAAACAAACCAAAAAAATTAAAAAATTAGAAACACCTTAAATATTCATTAGCTGATGGATGAATAAAAACACTAGGTATTTCACATGGAATATGTTTGATAATTAAAAGGAGTGAGGTACTAATATATGATCCAACATTAATAAATCTTTTATCAGATTCTATTTATAGCAATCTCTTATTTTTCTTATGTTCCCTTTATTGCACTTCACCGATACTGACCATTTTACAATGTGTTTGTTGTAATGTTTCTGGACTTTGGTAAATGGCATAATGGAAGGCTAGCTCTCCTTGTAGAAATGTGCCCATACCCTGTAAATAGGATAATCACCCATCTAGAGAACTGGCTGAATGAATATGATGGGCTTCACAATGCTTTTCTTACATAAACACACCTCCCACCTCAAACTGCCACAACAGGCCCTCCTGGCTTGTCTGAGGACTTACAATAAGAAATATTCTTTTGAAATGGAAAATAGGCAGAGCCTTAGTCTTGAGAATGCTGTTAAACAAATAGAACCTGAGAAAGGATAAGCCTGGGGGGTCTGTACCACGAGGGTGTGATCCTTGTCTCTCAACACCAGCATTATGACACTATTAAGAATACTGGCTAAACGAGTGCTCCAGACATCTGACTTTAATCATTGTAGTCAGTAGCAAAAAATGTTTTACGCATGGCACATGCATAGCACAGCATGAGTTGATTGTATGAAGCACATCTTCTGATCAAAAAAGGACGGTGCAAACTAATCCTAAGTGAGTAGCCAAATTTGTTTAGAACATCTGGGAACAAACTTTTGGAGTTCAGGTTAAATTTTCTTTCTTCGTGAGTATTCAGTGAATCCAGAAGTGAAGGCTTCAGCCCACATATTAATAATTAATCCATATATGAACATACTCATATTTTAGCATTCAATTTTCACCAAGTCTCTTCCTTCAAAGATTTTACAGTTTAGTCTAGAAAAAAATTGTTTTGGGGCGGCTTGCTCTACCTCATTGTACTCTACAGCTATTCCCAACTTGGTACTTAAGGGGGCCATGCAACTGGGCATCAAGTCCCAGGAATCTGACATGCAAGGTTCAGTTCTTTGAGCTATCTCCCCCAACATAGGTGAAATTTGGGGGAACTGTGTTGTTGCTGTTGTGTGGTACAGTATTAAACCCAGAGTCTTACACATGCATATGTTCTATCATTTGTTCTACCACTGAGTCACATACTCTGCTCCTAGAAGATTTGCAAGTGTCCATACTTTACCTGATTTATATTCCCAGCAATTTTTTTGGATTTTATATATGGAAGTTCCTCAATAAATATTGTTGAAATCAATAAATGACTGAAAAATAAATAAATAAATGGCTGAGTGAATTGTGATTTGGGTAAATTATGTAATTTATTCATTAACACTTAATCAGCACTTATAAAAATGTTTCTTAGTAATTTGTCAGATGATGAATGAATGTACTTTAAATGAATTAATATAATAGCTGAATCATCAAAAATGAAGATTTCCATTCATTTCCACTGTCCTACCTAATTCATCTAAAAAGGAATTTTTTGAACGTTCTTGTGAAGTGATTCTTAAAAAGAAGGGTACATCTGGAGTAGCAATCTAATTCATATTTAATTTTTAAGCCATTATTATTTTATTTGCTAAATTTAATGCTATTATATGAAATTAAATGATGTATAGAGCTGTTATATATGTATATTTATCTTCATACCCCCAAAATTTGCTCTTCATGTTCATACTCAAGTATTAAAAGGTCAGATGAGAAATGCCTTGCTTTCCCAGAGGTCATTCTTTTAACAACTTCAGCCCCTTCAAACAGAGCCAAGAAGTGAAATAGGACTCTGAGCTTAAGTATTACTGTACAAATCCCATATACTTAAGCCTCTTTTAAATGGAGCCTTTGACTCTTTCACATTCTATTTGTTTTCTTTTACGTGTAATCTTGATCAACTTGATTACTTGGCTTCTGAATACATGTTGAGTATAAATTGCAATTACATAAAAGCAAACCACTGCAAAGTCTTCCACTTTTCAATGAATACTACAAGATTTACCCACTGATAGCCCAATTAACAGAAAAAGAGCAAAAAAAAAAAAAAAACCCCAATTAGGAATTTTTAAATAAAATAAAATTAATTTGCTATGCTACCCAAACTCAGTTAATAATTCTAAATGCTATCCCGGTGCAGGTATTGGTGTTTATATGAAGCAATCATGAATCATCAATAAAATTGCATATTCTTTTATAATAAGATCATGTTAAAGAAATCATTTTAATATATGCTAAAATTTAAACATAAACATTAAAAATTTAAATAAGCATAACATAAGCATAAAAATTTAAATCATTTTAATATATGCTAAAATTTAAATTCTATGAAGAATTTAGGCATTTTAAAGGATAAAGTTTAATTAGAGAGAAATCCACAAATGTGCAACACTTATTCTAAAGTAGATCCAGTAAATAGAAAAGATGTGTTTATTTTAGTATTTAAGGATGATAAATCCATGGTTTATTTCCAAAGTATTTTAAAATACTACTAACATTAGTAGAAAAAAAATATTACATGGCAGCAGCAAATGTTGATGCACTCTATGTTAGGTATGTAATCTAGCAAAACCAGTGTTTTACACGATACTGTGGAAAAATCAATTTACATAGCTTCGAGCATGTAAGGTTTCATTCAGATGATATTAAAAACTATAAACAATGTGGCAACTGACCGTTTACCAGAATCATGCTGATAAAAATGTGAATTATATAATGCTGGAACTTGGAAAAGGAAAAATACATCATAGCATAGAGTTACTTTAAAGCTTTACTGTTGGCCAAGAGATTAAATTGCCTTTTGGGGTGTATAGATGCAGAAGATTCTGCTGGTGTACTTTTCAAAGCAAAGACAGATGATATTAGGAAATAAAGCATGAAGCTTCTGCTTTAATCTAGCCACATTAATGTTTTGATCTATGACTAATTGGAATTGCAAGTAGGGTTCAAGAAGATTCTCAGAG
>PVKC010034529.1:0-13689 GCA_004027635.1 Crocidura indochinensis
CCTTGAACCCATTCAGGACTGCAGAAAAACTTATTCACCCATCCCCTCCAAGAAATCACTGCTTCTCTCTTGTCCTGGGACAGTGCATAGCAGATAATAATAATCTCTATAAAGAAATAATATAAGTGAATATTTATATTTATTTCTATATTTATATGTGTTGTAATTATGAGTATAATAAAGGGTATAACATAATAATTATAGATTACATAGAACATATACTGAATAGAATCAATTTATATTTATATTTAACATATAAATATGAATATTCATCATGTAAATATGTTGAATATATAGAAATAAAATATAGATATGATTAAATTATACATGTTACATATACATTTATATATTATGTAATGATTAATACATTCTATGTGATATAATATAATGATATTCTAACCTAAGGTAATATAGAATAACATTATAATGTAATATGATAAAGTGATTTAATATATGATTAGATCTTAAAAAACAATAAAAGAGAAAAAGACAATAAAATAGAAGTACAGTAACAAGAAAATTTGTGCAGATTATTGTATCTCCAATGAGGTCATAAAGACGTTGCAGAAGATCTAGTAAACTCTCGTTGCTAGCTTGTTGCTAGCTGACCATTCTGTCATTTCATTTGTTTCTGGACATTAAATGAAATCAGCTACACATTGGCATCTAAATGGGTGTGTTCCTATGGGAATAAGAGCATCAAACAAATGAAGTTGTCCAGGAATTCAAAACACTATTACTGAAACTGTGGCTTTGTGAGGCATATTCTCAACTCCAAGACTCCCATACATAAGTAAATGTGGGGTATGGGGTGGAGAAGGGTGTCTGTACTGCTTCCAAAAAGGCTTGGTGATATCAGCCCAAATACCAGCATATCTGGAATTTGATCAAGTTGGTGTCTTTGCAAATAATCTTAGAGGAATGGTGAATGGGTCAAAGGCAAAGCGGCAATTATGAATGATGGGTTTAGCAGGTGTGTCTTGGCAGGGTGAGGGTGGGGCTTGGCCAGCCCTCTCTTTCAGAGATTACCAGCTTTCAGCTGTGTGACTGGTATCTTCATGATTTTTCATTGCTTGGTTTACATCTCTTTTGAGAAAAGAACAAGTCTATAAAGATGGCCAGGTGCAAACATAGCCATGTCTCCCTATATTTTTTTTATGTATTCAACAGTTTATCTGGCATGAAGTAACCAATAACCATCCTACAGAATAAGGAAAAGTGTCTGTGGGAACAAGACTTCTTTATTATATACTACACTGACCCAAATAATCAGTAAGTTCTTGACTTCCTAGGGCAATCATTTTTATGATACACCCCAGGCTACTAGAAGTACTTAAATCCCTCAGCACTGTTTGCTTTTGCTTTATGAAAGAAAAACGTGAATGCAACTGGGTATACCAATAATATTGGTGCTCTTGCTTTGTTTCCTGAGTAGTCAATGCTTGGATATCATGCACCACATTCTGAAATCTCTGAATGCGGAAGTATTGATAAGGCAGCCTTACCAACATTACCAACTTTTCTGGTTTTTTTTTTTTTTTTTGTGACTAGCCAGTAGGTTATTCTCTTAGTATTTGTGTAATTTGGCAAAAGTATCTCTGGAACATACATGGTATGTTAATTACATTCAGATACATGGTTCTGCTTCTCATCTACTTGATCCCTTTAGTTACCTATTTTCTCTGACTACAATTTTCAGTTCTGCTCTCTTAACTATTTCTGGGTCTTTTGCTACTTAGAATTATTGTACCATTTCTATGATGACCAGTAGCTGACTCTGATGTACCTTCTGGGATCATACTCTTTGTAAAATATAATTACTGGAGAGAGACACTGCTGAAATACACTTGAGTAAAAGGTTTTACTTAAAATTAGTAGAATGTTGATTGTAATAATCTTGAGATTCATTATTTATGATCTGTCTTCAATACTAGAATGAGACACTAATCCATAATTCTTGTTTTAAAAAATGGCCTTAAATATAACTTTAATTTAATTTAATTAATATTTTTTGTTTTGGAGCCACACATGGTGATACTCAAAGCTTAATCCTAGCTCTGTGTTCAGAAATAACTACTATAATGTAGGGCCAGGAATCAAATCTGGGTTGGCCATATGCAAGGCAAGTGTTCTACACACTGTCCCATCTCTGTAGTCCAAAGCAAAAACATTTTTAAGAAACAAAAGAACTTTTGGATATGTCTAATTGCTGGCTTTGGAGAGCTACTTTAATTCACACAGTTCAATAACAAAATCATAAAATTATAAAAATGGGTTTTGATATAAATTTTCAGTTTCTTGGTAAAAATCTTTAAAGTTTTTGTTTTTATCTTGTTTGAAAGTTCAACTAAGTTTAGCTACATCTTCTCCGATTCTCTTTCTTTCACACACATTTTTTTGCCCACTTTTATCTGCCCTAGGATGTAATTTCAAGGTTATGAAATATTTGACATTAAGCTAGTTCTGAAATATTTAACATTAATATTGTGAAAAAATTTGATTTTTTTCTATAAGAAGAATCTACCTTTTTTTGTACTCCTGAGAAGGCTGGTTATGGTATACGGTTATATAACTGTATACTTTACTACTTTCCTCTGATCTGATGGTCTTTGCTGTATTTCTAGGTAGGTCCATCTGTTGTATTCCTCATTCTCTTAACTGTGGAAATGGTTATGGCTAAAATTCTGAAATGAGACATGCTGAAGTTTGATTTTAACATTCTGTTATCTGTTCTGTGTTCTTGGACATAATGCATGACAGCTTTATTACCTCTAAAATGGAGTCATAATAGTTCTACTTTAAAGTTGTGAGTATTTAACTTTCCTGCATGCTGTCCTAAGCACAGACTTAGTATTTCATCATTATTAGTGCTTATTGCTTTAGTCTTCAATAGCAAATGTATTTATGTAGAAACAAAATTATCTGACACTCCTTATGTTATACCATTTATTTCTATTCCTTCAACAGTAGCACCTCCGAGGAAATTTATTCTCAGCAACTCATTTTCAATGCTTGTGCAGTTATTCAAACTCTGGTAGAGGAGCTTATATTTCTCTTGCTTTTTTTGTTTCTCATAAGATACTATTTAACATCTTTCATTATTCAATTTATCCCTTTTACTTCTAATACAATATGTTAGCTTTCTATTGCTTTTTAGTAAGTTATAAAAATTTAGTTTAACATGATATTTGTTATCTGACTTTTTTAATAGGTTGGGAACTTGGTTTAGCTAAACCCTTCTGCACAGTGTCTCATAGGATAATAACGACGGTATTGATGTACTATATTCTCATCAGTACATCATCTGGGGATGATTTTACTTAAAAGTTAGTTCAATTTGGCAGGATATATTTACATGAGGATGTATTATGGAATAAAGAGACCTCTTAATAGCTATTGGATGGGAACCCCCCTCCCCAGTTTCTTGCCACAAACTTCCTTAACTTGGATGTCTGCTTTATCAAGACTACAGTGAGAATATTTTACTACAATCTGTTTAGATTATATAATGTGAACAAATTTGCTTCGACCGAACTGAAGTGGAGAAGTATGAGACCTAGGAAGTAGACTGTGTGTATAAGTATGCATATGACATCACTATAAGATTTATCTACCATACCCACTTGATTGATTGAGATATTATAGGAAACATTGGTTTGTTTTATGATCCTATTGTTGTCAGTTCTATAGCAAGATATAAAAAATTAGGGCTAACATGGAATTCTTAGAAAACACATTCATTGTGGAACCATATTACTAGTTTGGACACAGACCTAGGAAAGATTTTAGATATAGATAAAAAATTGGCAAAGCAAGAACAGTGACCATTTTAGAAAACGAGAAATTTAAAATATGCTATTGCAATTTAGATGGTCTATCTGAAGACATTTAGTACTAGTTGAAAATCTTAGGTTATGAGTTATTCTAAACATAGGGAACCTCCTAGAGAAAATAATTCCATAGGCAAATTACCACTTTAATATAAGCTAAAAATTCACACATTTTCCTTTTTATTTTAATTTTATTTATTTATTTTTGGGGAGGTCATACCTGGCAGTGCTCAGGGGTTACTCCTGGCTCTACGCTCAGAAATCACTCCTGACAGGTTCAGGGGAACATATGGGATGCCGGGTTTAGAACCATCGTCCTTCTGCATGCAAGGCAAATGCCTTACCTCCATATGCTAGCTCTCTGGCTCCTCATTTTCCTTTTTAAATAGCTGATACCATACCCTCCTGTCTGTATCTCTTCCTTTTTCTCACTTAATGATGCTTTGAGCTTTGAGCTATTATCATATCTGTTTAATTGAGTCAGATGTATAATCTGAGTAAGTCATTTTAAATAAGGGGATTCTTTCACATGCTAATTAGCAAGTAACAGATATAAAGAGAGGAAAAAGGAATTGGAAAAATCTTTGAGGACAGAGAATCATGCCCAGATGTTTTGTTATAACATTAATGTACTTGATTCCAGAGAAAGCATTAAAATGCTTTAATATCCATTTGGCTTAAAAGGTTAAGGGCAGAAAAACAAATGTACTCTTCAGTGGAGGAGTTAAACTGCAAGGCAAAGGGAGCTTTTTCTAGCTGAGCTATAAGAGATAATTGTTCATTAGAGAGTGTGAAGTCTGTTGTAAGCACAACCACATTCATTAGCTAGTTCCCTGCTTCCTGTCTGTAATGGGCATTAAGTTTCTCTGTGTTCAATTAAAATGAATTCTGGTTTTTGCACCTCATTTTCCTGTGCTTTTTATATACTGGTTTTTGGTCTTTTTTTTTTGAATTTTCACTGAACAGGGCAGAGTAAAATTTATTTCTTAAGTAATATATTCCAATTATATGTCAAGTTCTCAGAGAATCTAGGCTAGACATAGAAATTATGTAAAATGTCAGAAGTATTCATTATGCTTATATACACTGCTTTTGTTTTGGGCCACAACCGGGGTTGCTTAGGGATTACTCTTGGTTCTTCACTAAAGAATTACTCCTATCAGTGCTCAGGGGACCTTATGGGACATTTGGAATTGAACCTGGGTTGGCTTTGTGTAAGGCAAATGTCCTATGCACTATACTAGATATATATGTATATTTCTACATGCCTATATATTTATATTGACAAGTATATAATTTTAATAAGCGTAATAAGCTGGAAATGTAAAATGCAGTTTAAATTTATTGTGTAATGAAGGCAGTTTTAGCAGCTCAATTAACTTGAAGATGACAGAATTTTGCAAGATAACTATTCTATAATTCTGTCAGAATCAACTATTCCACCTTTCTTGGGTCAACCCATATCATGTGGACTTGATTAATGGGCTAAGAAATACCTTATTTTTCCCCTTCATTGTATCTTATGGGCTGTTAAGCTCTTCTAATTTCTTTATCAGGTAGCTTAATTATATAAAATGATGCACAAGGAAAGAAAATGGCTATCTAAATTTTAGTAGGGGTGCTAAATATTGGAGTAGGAGGAAATATGTTACAAATTAGCTTTTATTACTATGTAAGAGAATTTAAGAATTCAGTCAATTAATATGGTAAAACCATTTTTAAACTTTTGAGAACTTTATTTTTCAAAGAGGCTGAGCCAATCTACCTTCCTACTAAAAAGTATGAGGGTTCCTTTGTCCATATGTCACCAGCAACAGTTTTTTTTTTTAATCTGGACTTTTTGATATAGAATTGAGTTAATATCTAATTATTGCTTTAATTTGGATTTTTCTGATAATAATTCATAATGAGAATTTTTGGTATGATTTTTGGTCTTCTGTATGTCATCTTTGAAGCATCCCAAAATACAAAAATAGCAATGAGAAGACATACAAAAACAACTGTGCTCATTGCAATATTCTCTTTAATTTTTTTAAATTTAATTTCTTTTATTAAAAGCATGTATTATACATTTATTTCCAAGTAAATCAGAGAAAATTGTTAAAAAATAGAGAGATTGGGGATGGTGAGGTGGCACTAGAGGTAAGGTGTCTGCCTTGCAAGCGCTAGCCAAGGAAGGACTGCGGTCTGATCCCCTGGCATCCCATATAGTCCCCCCAGCCAGAGGCAATTTCTGAGTGCTTAGCCAGGAGTAACTCCTGAGTGTCAAATGGGTGTGCCCCTCCAAACCCCCCCCCCAAATTAGAGAGATTAAAAAAGAGGAAGGGAATAAAACTAAGTATAGTGGCAAACAAATTTGTGAAAATTACTATTTTTCTAGTAAAGTCATTAAGTCATTTTCAGAAGGTTTAGTAAGTTCTTCTTGCCTGCTGACCATTCTTTGTTTGTTTTTGAGATTAAGTGATTTCAGCTACACATTGGCATCTATACTGGTGTGTCCCTATAAGGATGACTGTATTAAACAAATGAAATTGTCACCGCCTTGCAGTCCAGGAGTTCAAACCACTATTGATGATATATTTTGACTTGTATGGGTGTGGCTACTGCTGCCAGTTCTCTCAGTAGTATGAGATGGTGTAGTGAGGGTGTCAGCACACACTCCAAAAAAGTCCTGGTAAAGTCAGCCCAAATACTGGCATACCTAGAATTTGGTCAGGGTGGTATTTCTGTAGAGAGTCATGGAGGAGTGGTGAAACTGGGCAATAGTTGGCAAAGCGGTGAATATGAATGATGGATGCTGCAGCCATGTCTTTGGCGGGTGAAGGCTTGACCTTCCCTCTCTTTCCAAGATAGTCAGTTTTAGCTATATGGCTTGTGTACCCATGATTTTTCATGGTTTGGTTTACATCTCTTTCAGAACAGAGTGAGTCTGTGGATTGGCCCAGTACAAATATGGTCTGTTATTTTTAAATGGAAAACCAATGGCAGAAGAGTAGATAAAGAAAACGTATTTATAGCATAAACATACACACACTAATATATGTGTACAATTGGCTACTAATTGGATCTTTTGCTTGCTGCTCATCCCAGAAAAGACTTGCTTCTGGTTGAAATCACTGGGACTGTTTTAGAATGAGAGGTAGAGCTTCTTCTTACTAGTTTCCAGCAACCTCCATCCCCCAACCTGTGTAATATTAAGGGCCCACACCACAATTTCTAAAGGGCATAGCAACATAGACAGCCATATGACGTATATGCTCAACAAATTACACACTGATTTGTTATTCTGTTTGCCATTCTTTGAGTAGCCTTCAGCCTAATCCTTCAGCATCTTCCACTAGAGGTAACTTCAAATATTGTTTCAAACACAGCAAGAATTCTACAAAAACAATAGGGAAAACATGGAGAAGCCCATGAAGCTCAGTAAGTGAAAACAGTATCACTAAAAACAAAAAACACCAACCAGTCCAGTAAATCTTCAGATAATGTTATGCCATGATAAGGATACATGATAAACTGAAAGAAACAATAGTACACATAGTCAAGCACAAGAAAATCTAAGAGTAAAAAATAATTACTGGGGCTAGAGAGATAGCATGTAGATAAGGTATTTGCCTTGCATGCAGAAGGACGGTGGTTTGAATCCCGGCATCTCATATGGTTCCCCCGAGCCTGCCAGGGGTGATTTCTGAGCGTAGAGCCAGGAATGGCCCCTGATTGCTGCAGAGTGTGCCCCGAAAACAAAACAAAAAGTTACTGTTTTCAGAAATTAAGATCATGGTAGGTGAGTAAAAAAAAGTCCAGCAAAATCTTTGGATAGCCAAATAGCAGCAGCTAAGCAAAAGATTAAGGAACTTCAAGATGAAAAGGGAATTGCTGAGAATCAGCAGAAGACAGAAGTTATTCTGAAAAATAAATGCGATGGAAATATACAATGAGTTCAGAAGGAATAATTTAAGAATCACCAGTGTTCCTGAAGAACAAGAAGGCACATGTAATGAAGAAACAATAGCTAAAGAAGTCATTGATAAAAAATTCTCACACTTACAGATTACAGGTATGGAGATCCAAGAAGCCTAACGACTTCCAGTGAAAATAAATCCAATTAGGAAAACTTCAAGACATGTTATAATCAAGATGATAAAATTCAAAGCTAGTTGTAAAATTCAGAAAGTGGCAAGATCATAAAAAGAATTTACACAAAAAGCAAAGCTCAGAATATATACAGTAGATCTGTCAAATGAACTCTATGATCCAGGAGAATATGGAATGATATAGTCCAAACTTTAAAGAAATGAACACCTCACTAATTAGTACTCTATTTATATTCAAATTTGAAGGTATCATAAAGAACTCCATGGACAAGCAACAACTTAGAGATTCATAGACTTGAAACCAGTGTTGCAAGAAGCATTGTAAGAGCAAAGTTCCTTTAATGACGAGAAACTTCCCAATATGCGACATTGAATAAGGCACTACTAAAGGTGCACATGGTTGTCCTCTACTAGATTTAGGTTAAAAATATATGTGGCAATGTAATTGACACAACCATCTGGATGTGGATGTGGATGTTTGATTTGTCAAGATAATCTTGCTTCTCCAGAAAGTACCTGAAATAGCTAATAAGTCTGAGGAAAGTATTTGAATTCTAGATTTTATTTCTATTTAGGAATTAAATGGGTACATTCAAATGGAATCTACACATGTATAGACAAGCATACTTTTTGAAAGATAAAAATTAGATACTGTCTTAATCAATTTATTCTCAAAGGATTTATTATGTTCTTATTTCTAGGTATTGCTCCAAACATAAGGAAGGAAAACAAGAGAAAAAAGAAAGTAGATGATAGAAAAGGGAAGAGAGGGAATATGAGAAAAAATTGCTGCATAGAATGGAGCAAGTCTAACTCAATAGTACTCAATAATTATGTGATTCGGGAAGACCTCAGTAATAATACATTCTCTGTGATTTTATTTTAGTAAAGCAAGGTAGTTTTTATTGAATGAAAACTTGCTTAGAGAGATATGAGAGGAGAAAGAGGTGAATATATTCTAGAGAGGACAGAGGATTCTCCAGAATGGAAAAAACAATAAATAAATGTAAAGACAAGCAAATGATGGGCTGGAGTTATAGTCCAGCAGTAGGGCGTTTGCCTTGCATGTGGTTGACTCAGGACAGACCTTGGTTCGATCCCAGGAGTCCCCAAGCAAGGAGCAATTTCTGAGTGCATAGCCAGGAGTAACCCCTGCAGAATCAAATGGTTGAGTAACTAAGTTTGAAAGATGACACTGGATATGACAAGAGAAGAACAAGAACAGTTTTATTGGAATGGTAAATAAAATGGTCAAAAGAAAAATAAAATCAACAATGGGCTATAGATTGAATATGAGGAAGAGGTCAATTCTCAAATGATTTTTTTTGTTTTTGACCTAAGGCAAGAAAACAAGAGATATGTGTAGCTCAAGGGTACATAATTATACCTTTAGAAATAATAGAATATAATTGTATTTTTAGGACAATTCCTAAAACTGGTGTGTTGGTTATTGAGCTTTTTAATATTTTTTGATTCCTTTTTGAGTGTTGTTATAATGATTTTTAAAAACCAACTATGGCCTTTATGTTGGTTATTGAGCTATTACATTTTCCAATTCCTTTTTGGGTGTTGTTATAATGATGTTTTAAAACCAACTATGGCATTGAAATGTTTAAACCTGCCTAGAAATGCCTAGAGAAACACTTCAGATAAAGGGCAATTTAAGAACAAATTCCTACTGCTGCTGCATGACATGTGGCTAGATATATAAGACGAGTTTAAATTATGGCAAAACAGTGGAAAACACTTTGTATATTTGCTGACTCTAAGAAGGAAAACAACCTCTCTCTACAAAAGCATGCTTTCCCTTCTGAAATTCTATCAAGTACATTTAACAGGACACGAAAAAAAGAAATATATCCAGTAACATGTTTATATGTTTATAATGGACTTATTTTATAGATTATGAAAGATGAATTTCAATACTGTACTTGATTTTTCTGGCATGTATATTGTGTAAAAGAGCTCTTAGAGGCACATGTTTCTAATCATTCCAGGAAGCTTAAGAGGGAATTGCACCAAAATGAGACTATAGTTGAACATATAAGTAGGAAAAAAAATCCATTTCTCAAAAATGAAGGTATACCATAATAACATTCAAAGAAAATTGCATTCTTTGAGGGACTCTACATTCATTTTCACAGAAAAAAAAAGAAATGAATGATAGTTTAACATTTCATTTGGAGCATCATAAGCTATACAGGCTTTGAATGGACTTATTTTTTCAAGTACTGAAGTGACAGTTCATCATGCCTTCTATTATTGGTATTCCTTCCCTTGGAGGGTGTTTTATTTAACCTGTGAAGAGTTTCTAGATGGAAGTGTAGTCCTTGATGCATTTTTAAAATATACATTTCTGTTTTTTTTAAACTTGAAGTAGCAGATAAAATTCTAGAGTGAAAATAGCAGGATAAAATTGTGGCATCTACTCACAAAAGCTCAAGGAACTCTAGATATGTCTGTCAACTGTCATGTCAACATTGAAGAAGTAAGCTGAGTTAGCTAGAACATTGTAATGCTCATGATGCTTGTTCTAGTAACAAATTTCTGTAGTTGTATAATATTTCTTCTAGTTGAATTTTTGTTGCCACAGAACTTTAGAAAAATTGTTATATTTCGAGGTTAGAGAAATTGTAGGGAAGGTAGGGCATTTGTCTTGCACACAACCCACCTGTGTTCTATCCTTTGCATTCCATATTATACCCTGAGAACTGCTAGGAATAATTCCTAAGTACAAAGCCAGGAGTAATTCTTGAGCATCACTGATTATGACCTAAAAACCTAAAAAGGAAGAGATTGCTATCATTCATTAATAAAGTGACTTTTCTATTGGCAAAAAGCTTAGTTTGAATGTGGACTCTTCTCATTAAAATAAGAAGGTAGCTATTGATTTACCTTTGGGATCTCTACATAAGAAAGAAAAAGATTTTAGTTGCTGACTCCTGTTTTAGATATCATGATTAGCATATTCAATATGTCTTAATGAAACACTTTTTTCACCACCCTGTCAAGTTTATGTTATTTTATTTTCATCTATTTAAAATTATCATTTTTTGTTGATTTATCATTGATTTATATTGAATTTCAGGAGTTCAGCTTCAAACATCTATATGTGCATAATTAACATCATTCTTATCACCAAAGTTTCAGTGACTTCTAACTCCCAAAAGACTCTCCTTTTCATCTATCACTTCTTCATATTCTTTCCAGTAACAACCATCTTTTTCTTTCCCTACTAATTTTCTATAGTTATTAAAATTTCACATTCAAAGGGAACCTCTGGTGATAATTGTTTTCAACTTCCTTATTTGTTTCACTTTTCAAATCACTTCACAATTTTATCTTTTTTAAATGGCAGGGTAATATTCTACTGAATATATATCATAGATTATTCCCACTCATTTGATATTGGACATATAAGCTGCCTCATGCTTTAGTTATTATGAGTAATAAATGCTCTAATGAAAACAAAGGTGAAAATACCCTTTAGAATCAATATTTTCATGTCTCAGATAAAATATATGAGGTGGTATTTAGATAATATGGATTTTCAATTTTTATTTATTTATTATTTATTTATTTTGGTTGTTGGGTCACATCTGGCAATGCTCAGGGGTTTCTTTTTGCTAGGTACTTGGGAGATGGGCTAGAGGGGACCAAATTCGATGCTGAGGATTAAATCAGGATTGGAGGTGTGCAATGCATGTGCCTTACTCACAGTGTTATCATTGGAAAGTCCTTTACTTTTTTTTTTTTAAAGTTTTCAAACTACTTTTTACAGTTATACTTATTAACATCAGTAGTTTATGAGGGTCCCAACACTTGTTTCAAATATTTTTGATAGAGGTTATTATCACTGGTGTGAGGTAATATTTGATTGTGATTTTTCTATTTACTTGGTAATGTCAGGAGCCAAAGTTCTAGTAAGATCAGAACTAAGAAAAGTCTGTTAGGAAAGTCTGCCTGTTTGGAAAACTCACCTGAAGCAAATAGTTCGAGTAAAGTCAAAGCTAAGGGAAGTCCTGTTAGGAAAACTTACCTGAAGCAAATTTCTCTAGGCAATAAAAACAATCATAGATGCTTTACTAGGCTTGATGGTGTATTGTGACAAGGGGAACTTGGAAACATCCTGACCTTTCTGAGAAAGGAATGTTGACAGTTTATTGTACATTTTTGTGGTTTAATAACTCCTGCAATAACAAATAATTTGCCCACCCATATTTGCCTGTTAGCTAGTCTGTAACTTATTTAAGGTGCTTTTGCTGTTTTCCCCTGAGAAATACCCACAAGAAAGTGTGCCCCACGACAGTAATAAATCATTTTGAATACCTTTTTATCTGACTGTGACCCATATGTGTATCATCTTTGAAGAAGTGGGGGAAGAATTCTGGATTTTTCCTATTTCTTTATTTTGTTGATTGCTTTTTTGCTATTGGATTGTTAGATTTCTTATCATTATCTTTGAAAAAGTTCATCTTTTTTTTTAAACCAGCATTTTCCTATAGAATATTTGCTTAACCATCTTCTTCTTCTTCTTCTTCTTCTTCTTCTTCTTCTTCTTCTTCTTCTTCTTCTTCTTCTTCTTCTTCTTCTTCTTCTTCTTCTTCTTCTCCTTCTCCTTCTCCTCCTCCTCCTCCTCCTCCTCCTCCTTCTCCTCTTCGATATATAGCACTGTGCAGCTTTAGTTTTCGGATTTTCTTTTGTTTCTATCACAGGCGGAGAAGGTGATGTCTATGAGGAGATTAATAATCTCAGTTTACTACAATGTTACATGCGTTTGTATGTGTAATGAGGGGAAAACCCAGAAGGAGAACTCCAGAAGGCTACTTCTAATGCTTATTTGTGTGAAAGTAAACGTAATGGCTCTCTTCCTCTGAACAGCAATTTGATATTGTGATATTTCCTAAAAATGTGGAAGACTAAAAAACCTGGACTCAAATTGTGTGTATGTATGTGTTGTGTTTGTGTGTCCATATGAGATAGCATGTGTATGTGTTTTGTGCTGATTTTGCTCCAGTGTTGTATTTCCATGTATCAAGTCTTTTGGCTCTTCATGGTAAGTGGATGATTTTTTTCCTCCAATATGGCCCTCTTAGAGCAAGGTCATGTTTGCTAATATTAATGATTATTAGTATGCCTTGTTGCACCCTGGTTATTAGTGTCCTCCTGGTATCACCCACACAGTAAATTGTGTCTGTGCTGTGATCACACACATATTGAGATATATGGATTTCTTGTTTTACTATAATGGAAAGA
Organism: Crocidura indochinensis; assembly: GCA_004027635.1. Lineage (NCBI taxonomy): Eukaryota > Metazoa > Chordata > Mammalia > Eulipotyphla > Soricidae > Crocidura > Crocidura indochinensis. Next base: position 13,181 of record PVKC010034529.1, read on the forward strand.
TTTGTCAGCATGTATTCTACCATTTGGATATAATATCTTCTTTCTCTATTAGTCCTCAGATAATGTAGAGATTGGGTAAAACAAATCAGAATGTGTAAGACTTTATTATTTATTTTTGGGTTTTGGGCCACACCCAATGATGCTCAGAGGTTATTCTTGGCTATGCTTTCAGAAATTGGTCCTGGCTTGGTGGACCATATGGGACTCCAGGGGATCAAACCAAGGTCCGTCTTGGGTCAGCAGAGTTCAAGGCAAATACCCTACCACTGTGCCATGGCTCTGGCCATGAGATGTATAAGACTTTATAAGAAAAAAAAGGGACATGGCAATTTCATGAGATTAAAACTCAGATCTGTTTTTGCTATTTGTATTTCTTTGGAAAAACAAAACCCTAAACATTTGTTTTTGAGAAAAATCCTAAAGAACAGAGGTGACATTAACTTCCCACATAGGATTGCTCTGATTATCCTTAAAAAAAGTGGTTGGAGCACTTTGATAGCTTTGGCTAT
>PVKC010034530.1:0-13701 GCA_004027635.1 Crocidura indochinensis
AGTGAAATAAGTCAGAGGGAGAGAGATAGACACAGAATAGTCTCACTCACCTATGGGTTTTAAGAAAAATTTAAGACATATTTTAATAAGGCTTAGAGACAATAGAGTTAAGGGCTGGAAGGATCGGAAGGACTGGCTCACAATTTGAAGCTCACCATAAAGAGTGGTGAATGCTGTTAGGGAAATAACTACATTAACAACTAGTATGACAGTGTTAAAGAATGAGAGAAGTAGAATGCCTGTCTCGAATACAGGCGGGTGGGGGGGGGGGTAGAATAGAGGGAACATTGGTGGTGGAAATGTTGCACTGGTGAAGAGGGATATTCTGTTTATGACTGAAACCCAACTACAAATATGCTTAAATGAAGATTTATTAAAAAAAGAAAGCAATTGATGGGGTCCTGGGGTTTCCTTAAATGAATCAAATGAGTTACTTGAAATTACATAAAGCAATAAATGAAGACCCAGAATGAAACTAAAACATGGTCATCTCTTCCTTTATCCAATATCTGCATTGTGGTTACCAGATTTGTTTCTTAGTTGATGAATATTTATTGCTACTGCATTTCATTCCATCAAACTTAGCATATGAATGCTTCTGTTTCTACCCTTTCTAGGATTATATCAAACCAGCTGAAATGGAAGAACTTTGTTTTATAGATTAGAACACAAAAGCAATAATTATTCAAAATGAGTTAAACTCTACTATGCTTATATCTTCTCTATGTCTATGTGTTCTCTTACATTTGAAAGCTAAATCTCAGAGATCAGCTCTGGGTATCTTCATCTTTTCTATCTGTCACATTTCTCTCCTTTTTTCCCCCTTTTTAGGCACTGTGGTTGCACTATTGTTAATGAAGGGATACCATGGATATCATTCTATCTCCATCCACCTCACTTACGGTCCAGCTAATCAGTTCCAACTATCATTGTCATAGTGGTCCCTTCTCTACTCTAAAATACCTAACATATACTGATCCTCCTGGTTCTCCTCTCTATTGTCTATGGATATCATCAGCACACTATTTTTTATTTTTCTTATATCCCATAAATGACGGAGATTATTCTATGTCTATGTCTTGCCCTTTGACTTATTTGACTCAGAGTAATAATATCCATATCTACCCAAGTATAAGCAAATTTAATTATTTCATTTATCCTAACAACTGTGTAGTATTCTATTGTGTAGATATTCCACAGTTTCTTTAGCCACTTATTTATTGTTGGGCACCTGGGTTGTTTCCAGATTCTTGCTATTATAAGTAGTGCTGCAATGAACATAGGAGTGCTAAGGACAATTTTGTATTATGTTTTTGTGTTCCTAGGGAGTGGTATTTCTGTATCATATGGGAGCTGAGTTTTCATTTATTTAAGGAATACCCACATTTTGCCAGAAAGGTTGGTTTAGATTGCATTCCTACCAGTAGTGAATGAGAGTTCCTTTCCCCTCACATCCACATCAGCACTGGTTTTTCTTGTTCTTTGTGATGTATGCTCTCTGTGATGTGAGATGATACCTCACTGTTGTTTTGATTTGCATCATCTTGATGATTAGTGATGTGAGCATTTTTATATGTATTTTGGCCATCTGTATTTCTTCTTTGAAAAAAATTTTGTTCATTTCTTCTGTCCATTTGGATGTATTTAGATATTCTTATTATTGTTAACCTTTAATTTCTGCAAATAGTTATTTAATAAAATATATTTTTATTTTGTTCTGTTTACATTTTTTGTATCCCTCATTCTTTCAGTAAATAAAATTTATTTGTTTCCATGTCTGTCCCTCACTTACTTTCAAGGGAAAATAGTCTCAATGTCAATTTTGTTTCTAGTTCCTGACAATTTCTAGCACATAGTAGGATAAATAAATATTTGAAGAAATGGTGAGTCAGGGCTGTTATAGGGTACTTCTCTTGCAAGCAGCTACCTAGGTTGGATCTGTGCATCTCCCATGGTCCTCCAGTCACCAGGGTAATTCCTGAGCATCACCAGTTGTGACTATAAATTCAAAATAAGTAAATAAATATAATAATAATTGGCAGGGGAGGAAAAAAAGAAGTGGTGAGTCAGAGGAAATGACAACTGTGTCCCTAAGGAATTTCAAAATTAACAAATGGAGAAAATGAGAAATAAATTTGTAGTTCTACCATAGAAAAAGAAAAACAATGTATATTTGTGGAACTTAGTATATAAAGGAGTAAGTTAGAAATTATACTTTGGCTAGAAACAAAAGAAGAGTGAGTTCCTGAAGAATTTTTGAGTTAGTAAATTTTGTCAGTCTTTTATTCTCTCATTCAGACTTTTGATAACTATATTTAATATTTTTTATTTGAGCATTATGGTTACAAAAATGTGCATAGTTGGATCTTGGTTCCTTCACCAGTGCAACTTTTCCACCACCAGTGTTCCCCATTTCCTTCCTCCCCCACCCCTTGCCTGTCCTCAGGGGCAGGCATTCTATTTCTCTATCATTATTATGGTAGTTGTTAGTGCAGTTATTTCTCTAACTACATTCATGGCTCTTTGTGGTAAGCTTTATGTCACAGGCTTGTCTTTCCAGCTCACATTGTCTTTGGGTATTATTATCATACTGTCTTTTTTTTTCTTAAATCCCACAGATGAGTGAGACTGTTCTGTGTAGTGATAGCATAATAGCTTCCATGTCCATCCATGTATAGGAAAATTTCATGACTTTATCTTTCATAGCATCTGCTTAGTATTCTACAGATGTATCACAGTTTCTTTAATCACTCATCTGTTGGGCACCTGGATTGTTTCCAGATTCTTACTATTGTAAATAGTATTACAATGAACATAAGAGTACAAGGGGCATTTTTGTATTCTGTTTTATGTGCTCCTAGGATATATCCATATGAGTGGTATTTCTGAATCATATGGAAGCTCAATTTCCACTTATTTAAGAATATCCGAGGCCAGTAAGGTGGCACTAGAGGTAAGGTAAGCGCCTTGCAAGTACTAGCCAAGGAAGGACCGCGGTTCGATCCCCCAGCATTCCATATGGTCCCCCCAACCAGGGGCAATTTCTGAGCGCTTAGTCAGGAGTAACCCCTGAGTATCAAACGGATGTGGCCCAAGAAGCCAAAAAAAAAAAAAAAAATATCCACACTTTGGATTAGATGGCAGTTCCACCAATAAGTAGTGAATGAGAGTTTCTTTCTCCTTGCATCTACATCAGTGTTGGTTGTTCTTGTTCTTTGTAATGTATGCCAGTCTCTGTGTCTTAATACACTTTTTTTACTGTTATTTTTTAGGACTTCATGCTAATTTTTTTTTTTTTTTTTTTTGGTTTTTGGGCCACACCCAGTGACGGTCAGGGGTTACTCCTGGCTATTCGCTCAGAAGTCACTCCTGGCAGGCACCGGGGACCATATGGGGAACCGGGGGATAGAACCGCAGTCCGTCCTAGGTTAGCGCAGGCACCTTACCTCCAGCGCCACCGCCCAACCCCTAAATTATTGTAAAGTCAATTTTTAGGAAGGTAAAGACATTGCTACATTTGTTTTATTTTTTTTTATTTTTGTTTGTTGTATCAATTTTTTTCAGCAAAGTAAAGAGAGATTGGCAATAGAATGACCATTGAGGAAGTTATTATAGTAGTTACTGTGTTATTGATGTAGGTACAGAAACTCAAAAAAATAATTCAAAACAGAAATTTAGAGGAGGGAGTAAGTATGCTTAAACCTTAAAATTTAAATGCGCAAAACTGTAATGATTATTTAGATAAGTATGCAAGGAAAAAAAGAGAAAAAGAAATAGCTGGTTTCTCTAGTAAGGACATCTGAAGATAACAAATCTGATTAAGAATCAGTCATTTACACATTCTGTTTTGTTCAACAGCAAATGCATGTTTCTTTCTGTCTTATCACATCAGTTCCATGCCTACCATTTCAGGACATCAATGGAGTCTAGTACATGCTACAATATACTTTGTGTGTCTACTTTTTCTCAACTAATACATATATGAAAGCTGTTACAACTATTTTTGTCTGTTTTATGTGTCTACTAAGTATCCTCCCAAATTAATTGTTTTTCCGCTATAAAATAGAAATAGATTCTTACTTAATACTGATATTACAATCTAACTATGGGTTCCAGATTATTCCTCTATACCCAGTAGGTTTTCCCTCTTTACCATACCCATTAGGTTTTCCCTCTAAATTAACACTTTCTAATTCTTGTGATATCATAATATGTATAATGTCCAAACTTTATATTATATTAAGAAAAATAGAAAAAGAGAATTTTTGCTGCAGATGTCTTGCGTCCCTAAGAAAAACCTTACTGGGGTCAGAAAACCTTCATGGGAAGAAAGCGGGTACACGAGCGGACAAATATGAAATAATTGAGACCACACAAAATGCATTGTATGAGGACCCACGTCTATGAGAGGAGAGACAACTTTACTTTTCAGCTGATGACATTTTAAGCACAACTCTGGTATGCAAGGTATTTCCAGGAAACAAAGGGCTGAGGATAAAAGGAAGTCTAATTTCTTACATATCAAAGTAGTACCTGGCCCTAGGAGTCATTACTGATGTAAATTAAGGGATAGCAGGAAATCCTGGTTTTCTCCTGATAACAAATATTCTGAATCTGAGGGAAATAGTATTCTAGCTAGGGGCTAAGACCCACTTCCTATGATCTGGTAATAGAAAGAGATAAAACAAAAGAAAGGGATACAAAATTAAATCTAGTAAAATAGCCTAATTCTACACTGGCCAAACCTGTTTGTAAGCAGGTATTCAAAGTCAGGGAAAGTCCCTGAGGCAATCATTCTGCTGTGGTGCTCAAAGGGAGGGAAAGAAGACCATTGTCTTAAAGGTGCTATGCTTTGACTTAGCCTTTGCAAGTAAATAGGCTGACATAAAGAGAAGTGGCTGGCTGGACTTTGAGTTGCAAATATACTAAGACAGCAGGGAACTTCTAGCAGGTTTTTTTTGGTACTGAAATTTTTTTATGACTGCAGGTTAATTAAGACCGAATTTCTGTAGTTAGTAAAGGAGACAAAATCAAATAAAAGGAAAAGAGAAGTCTGAGAAAAGCAATGTGAAACATTAAAAGTATTAATACCCTCCCCCCAAAAAAGGGAAAGAGAAATATAATGTCACAGCCATGTCAGAAATATAGCCAGTAATTCATGCATGGGCCATGATTGACTTCTCCAAAGGGCCTTCTGACTGAAATATATCTTGGGAGGAAAATTAGGCACTGCACCAGGAAAGCCAAAAGACACATCTGGAGTGTGCCTCCCTTAATAATGGAGACATGCATGCTTCATGCCTCTACAAATATTTGTGTGCCAAAAATGTTAACTAGACTATTACCTATCATAGGAAGATAATATTTCAAATTGGTGATGACTTAAGTAAATAATACTGAACAAGATTTTATACAGCTCCCACAATGGCATGTTTATGGATGGAGAGAGGAGATATAAAATTATATTTCTGTAATAGTTATATTAATATGATATCTATAAAGATAAACACCTTAAGAAAACTTTAATAAACAAATTCTAGGCTTACCTGTTGAGTTCCAGCTTACATATAGCCTAGCTACAATTCCTTATATATATGTTTCTGTGTATGTATATATCTCTCTATATATATGTACAAATATATATTTTATATATGTATATACCTATATATACACAAAGACACATATATACTTGCTTAATACTATCAGAGAAGCCTTAGAGAAAATTGTTGTCATCAATGGCATCTGTTCTTGATGAGGAATTGACCAATACCAATTTTAATATATCATAGTAACAAGATTATGAATGAAAGATCTTTTTATTATTTTGCACATAAATAGTATTGAATTATTTATGTAATTTTTGTTTTGATATTTACCAGGAATATTAGTAAAAGCTTCTTCTTGCAAAAATGATAGAAGTAGTTAATTTTAGATTCTGTGATTGGAAATGTAAACCTAAGAAATGGACATTGTCCATACTCTACTACTATAGTAGAAAATGCTTTCCAGATCATTTTCATGGTGAAAGTATCCACTTTTTGTCACCAGCATTCTTGAATGGTATAGTGTACTCACCTCTCCCTTTTTATTTTTCTACGATAACTGAAAACAATGATTAAGAATCTCGTGCTGGCTTCAGCAGCACATATACTAAAATTAGAACAATACAGAGAAGATTAGCATGGCCCCTGTGCAAGGATGAGATGCAAATTCATGAAGCGTTCCATATTTTTTAAAAAGAACAACAAAAGAAAGAATCTCTATTGATAATTAATTGGAAGCCAGAAATTGGACTAAGCCATGCCTTTGACTGAAATGGTACCATTGTTGAGTTGTATGGGGGCAGAAAAGAGGGAGCTCTGTGACTATCTAGGTTGGTTTGTCTCTTTAAGACTGCTAATGCAAGCTAGTTCAGTGCATCCCTGAGAACAAAAAATTGAAGATTCACTTAAATGATTGACCTATTTCTGGGCTCTCTGTTGTTGCAAATTACAAGAATATACTGTGTGCATTTTCAGGTAATTTGATACTATTACCTTAAAATTCACTGGTTCCACCTCCTTTTTCCCTCCCCTGTTCAAATGGAATATCTGACCTTTTCCCTTGGCAGCCTGCTTCTCTTTTCCAGGTAACTGATGATGATTTTATACCCTGGATGATAATCAATATGTAGAAGCTGTATTTATTGATTTTGATAAAACCACCAATTATGGCTATTTTGAGCAGAGCTCAATGGGATTAGATGTGATTATAAGGCAACGGGTATGAGCCCTTCAACAACCAGAGGCTGCTGCTGTGAAACTATTTAATTATTTTACATGAAATGCAAATGGTTCCATACTCAGTGCCACTTACCGTAATAGATACTCTCTCCTCCCTTCGTGCTGCAGAAACTCCAGGATGGCTACCTGGTCAGGTATATCTCAGATGACAAGCATTGAGGACCTTAGAGACTACTGTCTTAAATATTTCCAATATTGCCAAGGAGAAGCAATAGCTCATGTGAATCTTATTTAATCCAGTCTCTGCTGTGTCATTTACTCAGACATCAGAAGCTGCAATGTTTCCAAGAATATATGGATTTCAGAGAGATCAGTAAGAGTTGGGAGGCAAGAAGAAAGAACACAGCATGCTTTTGCTCAGGCAGATCTCTTCTGCTTAGAAATTGCTTCTCATGACCCCCACACATCCCAATTGTCCTAGATGCACTGCTGCCACCTTGAAAGGCAGCTTCATCTTGACTGGTAGACACCATTATATTTCAGTTATTATGTAAGTGATTTGGAAATAGCCCGAAGCATTCTAGCTCAGTGATTTTTTGCAAATTACCAACTTTTCAGTATCCATTTTATAAAATTAGAATAACATAAATACTTAGAAATGTACTTGGCCATCTTATCCTAGCACTGTTTGCACTGGAAAATGTTGGAGCTAGATGTTGCTCACCTCCTTCTTGACTAGGTAGCTTATTCTGATGTTTTTTATTTGTAGAAGTCGCATAAGTTAGCACTTGTAAGGTCCCCTTGAAGCTACTCTAACTCATTATTTTTCTTTTCAATTAGTTTATAAGTAGATCATTTGGACCTCAACTCCATAGGTACACACATTTACTAAATTCATTGAGGATATATAGCAGAAAAGAGCTTATAATAGTAACAGTACATCCATATTTTATTCATTGTATATCCATTTATTCATTCATTCAAAAGAAGCAACTACTAAAGGAATTGTTGGTCTGAGTTCTAAAGTATACTACTGAGAAAAGCAAGTGTGATCTATAATATTTGTGGAGACTACATTTGAAAAAAGGCAAAATGTTATACATAAATAAACAACTGCATGAAGTAAATTCACTTAATTACATGAGAATGGCATGCAAAGTTATGGAGCTGAGAGTGATTAGAGAAAGGGCTTTGGGGAAAGGCTGTTAGTTTGATTAGACAGTGCCTCCCAAGAGAGCTGATATCAAAATTCATATTTGAAAGCCAGGAAGTATATATTCAAATGAAGTTGAGGGCAGAATTGCCACAAAGGTCATGAATGGGAACAAACTGGTATATTTGAAAAACGCTAAAGCCAAGTTCAAGAATTTGCTAAATAAGGTTAAGGAGCATCCTAGAGCAGAACCTGAAGAGCTGTCACTGCCACTAGAGTCATTAATTCCTATTTTTAAGTTTCCTGAAATGACTCAGGAACAATCATGACTCAAGTTTTGTTTCTCTTGTGGTGACTCTTGTTTGAGTCACACTAAATGTGGGTCCCAGCCTTATTTCTGCAGCTCTTTCTACATCAACACTGTTACCTGTCTTGGAAGAGTTCTTGCTACAACTATGTTCTCCTTCATAATCACCATGCTTAAAAAATCAAGATAAACGATGCATATCTAGGTGGCAGAAATACTCTCCATTATGTGCAGAATAGAGTAGGTTGGAGCAATATTTCTGAGACATACTGCTCTGGGAATGAGAGGAGTCTATTCCAAGGGTGAAAATCACAGTAAGTGGAGGCCATGAGAAAAGAGAGATCAACCAGTAGGACAGTTTGGGAGGTACAAAAAAAAAAAGTTGGAAGGAAGTTGTGATTAGAAACAGTTATAAACCACTGGCCTGAGAATAGACTTGGCAGTCAGTTCTCATGCCAGACTTTATGAAATAGAGCCTGTTTATGTGATAACGTCTATAAAGTCTTTGATCATCTAGGATACCTTAGCTGAAGTACCTACTAGCCTATCACCTATTAGAATCATGCTCTATTTCTCATATTATAGATAGGAAAGAAAACAGGCCCTAGAATCTAATGGATTTGAGTTCAAAGTGTTTCTTTTCTACTGATAGGTGTCTGAAAGAGAGGAAGGACATAATATCCCTTTGCCGTATCTTCACTGAAATTAAGTAAAAAGTAATAAATAAAACATAAGTATAAGTACTATCATAATAAAAATAATTTTGGCTATGTTGTATATTTTATATTTTTTCTTTTTTAAATAATTTTTATTGTGACCAAAGTGAATAACAAATCTTTCACAGTAATATTTAAGGTACATAGTGACAATGAATCAGGGCCACTCCCACCATCAGGGTTGTCTTCCCTCCATCCCTGTTCCCAGCACGTGTCCTATATCTCCCTCCTTTGCCCCGGAAGTGCTAGTGTAACTGTTTCCTTCTGTGTATAGCTTATTAAAGATAGGGTATTGATTCTGTTATTGTTGACTTTGGGGTTGGTGTTTAAGTCTGATAATTTTTATGACTTTTAAACCAAGATGTGACCCTTTATAGATATCTTTTTTACCAACAGCTCCTTCTCTATTTCCTTTGATAGTCAAAAGTAATTTTAGGGGGCCGGGCGGTGGCACTGGAGGTAAGGTGCCTGCCTTTGCTGCGCTAGCCTAGGATGGACCACGGTTCGATCCCCCGGTTCCCCATATGGTCCCCCAAGCCAGGAGTGACTTCTGAGCACATAGCCAGGAGTAACCCCTGAGCGTCACCGGGTGTGGCCCAAAAACCAAAAAAAAAAAAAGTAATTTTATTTCCTCGTGCTTTATATAAGATTCAAACAGGTACCACATCAGCACATTTTGAGTTACTGATTTTTTTCACTAAAGATCCCAAGACTCTCATACAAACTGAACTCTGAGCATTTGCCCAGAAGCACCTGAACTTGTAAAGAAACAGTCTATTTTCTTTATATGAGCCCCTTACTACTGCAGGCTGATTAATGCTCAAGCTACCTAGCCACACTGATTTGTGCACATGTCTAAATATGCATTAAATTCTTGGTGTCCAGAAAATAAATATGGAAAGCCAACTGAAGTCTTACATTTTTCTCTTATTTGAATTGCCAAAGAACATTCTTGTTAAGTCAAAGAATAGTAATAATAGCATATTTGCCTGTAGAGAGAGTTCCTAATGAAATCTGCAAGCTTTGGTAGATGAGGATAAAAGACAGAACAATTGGAAATTCTAAGTATGACTTCTGGTCCCATCATTTAAGGTTGAATTTTCCTTTCTGGGACAGAGGTATGATCTCCATGACATAATTTAAACTCTTGGCATACACTTAATGTCCTATTCATGTGAAGAGTAGCTCAGCTTGTCTGAAAAGTAGATATAAAATAAACTCAGTGGTGTTGTGGGGGCAGGTTTGCTGAGAGAGAATTTTCCTGTGAATCCTCTATCCATTCTGATACAAATTTGGCAGTTGAGAGGTGAAAGATAGAGATTAGACCATGCAGCCATATAAATCTCACTTGTCAAAATTTTTAAAATGGATCACATTTTACTCTAAAACTTTGAACTGCTTCGGAGCATCTTGCTGACTGCTATTAAAAAAGCAGTAAGGATATTAGGCTTAAGAATTTCGAAGACTTAGAAAAAAAAACAGCCTAGGCAGGAAGTAAATCAGTACTTCTGAGAAAGCTGTTTCCACTTTTTGTGGAAGTACTTGTCGACATGCTATTGCTAGGGTAAAAAACCAATCTTTTCTTAAACCTGTTTTGGTTATTTGACCATCATATTATAAGTTCACTATAATTCAATATGCTACATCTCAATTCAACAGCAAAAATTTAAAAATAAAATCCATTTTAAGGATTAAAAAATCTATCAGTTTTAAGTTGTGTAATGTCTGGCTTCTCAAAGATCTGTGGCCTTTTCAGCTAGACACAACCAGATCAATTCACCCTCTCTAGGTGATGTATATCTAGTTATTGAAAACAGAAAACAAGATCCATCTTATGCATTTTTTTTTTGGTTTTTGATTTTTGGGCCATACCTGGAGGCACTCAGGGGTTACTCCAGACTCTTTTATCAGGTTCAGGAGACCATATGGGTTGTCCGGGATCGAACCCGGGTCAGTCCCATGTCAGCCATGTGCAAGGCAAATGCCCTACAGCTGTACTATCTCTGTCTCTCTGCCCCCCCCCATCTCACACTTGATTTAATTTTTGCTCTGCTTGTCTCCTGCATGGCTTCTCTCCTTCCACTTATTCATTCAGTTGTTCCAAATTTCCTTTCAACAAAGAAATTCATTTTATTCCAGTATTTCTCTAGTTTCATTCAACACCTATGCTAATGGAAGTCTGCTCTTCACATTTCCAAATGGGTTTAACTGTCTGCTCAATATACATTTCTATTTGTCTGTCCTATAGCTATTCAAGTCTAAGTTAAGCCAACTTTTAAAAGTTAACTTCTCTTCCTGAATCTCTAACTAATGCATTGCTATTAGCACATTTTACTCAAGTCTAAAACCTGGAACAGGGTATTTACTGATTCTTCCGAGCTATTCTTTAACCAACTTAAACAATAGTTAATAAAAAAAATTCACCCAATCTATTTGATTTTGTATCCTTTATTGGTTGCCACCTTGGCTCAAGCCAGTATCATTGCTTAACCTGGATCACTGTATCAACCTCCCATCAATTCTTCCTGTCTCACTTCGTGTCCAATCCCAATTGATTCTGTGTAAGTAAGAGTGATCTTTCTGAAATGTTTATCTGACTCTGACATTCACTGCTAAAATCCTATAGTGACTCACCATGACCCTAAGTCCAAGCTTCTTTGTTTAACTTAAAATGCCTTTCATAACCTAACCTCTTCCTGCCTATAGATTGCCATATCTCACCACTGTCGATCTAGTTTCACCTTCCAATATTTCTCTTTCATTTTTCCTATTATGTAGTTTATTGGTTCACCCCTTCTGAACTTTGTTTATTTCTGCAAGAATATAAAATTAATCTTTTCCCCTCATTTCTTCTCTCTGTGTTTTGCACTATAACTCTGCTATATCTCCGCAATAATTTTTTTCCTATTCCCTGCTCATTTCTTACTTTTTAACTCACTATTGAGCCAGTAGAATACCCCTACAAATGGCTGAAATACTAACTATATCATGACCTACTTAAAGAGAAACTTCAGTGTCTTTCTCATTGGAAATTTATAATTTCATTCCCAAAGGTGCCTAATTAAAGTTCAAAGTTTGAAAGAAATTTTAGTGTAATTCATAGCTATCAAGGCAGATCACCATCTTGCCCAGGAAGCTATAGACATTCCATGAAACAATAATGGTTTGTGTCCTCCTGGTTCTCTCGGAGCCCAGAAGTAGATATACAATTAGATCCCCACAAATTATATGGTATAAGTCAAAAAATATCTTTCACTCGTTTTTGAAAATTCTTACTTTCTCTGTTTTCACATGAGAAAAATAACCAAGAATTGGGGAAGGGGGCAAAAAATAATCTCAGAATCTTGAACAAGTTTATCTTCATGTCATCAGTTGTAGCTTAATGGGACTGTTAAAACCAGGCAACCTAATTAATTTTTGAGGAGAATTTATCAATATCCAATGTCAGAATTTAGAGAAGTTTAGCAAAAATATAAATACTAACATGAATCCCAAACAATAATAAAATATTAAAATACCCCACATTTAACTTATTTAGTACTCACATTAACCCTATCAAATAAGCACTACTTCTCTTTTCATTTGCCATAGCAGGAAACTGAAGTTCAGTGAAGTTCAATACCTTGTCCATAACTAGAGATACATATTAGTAAGGAATAGCATCAACGTTTGAACATTATTTTATAGATGAGATTTTTTTCACTACTCTCCTTTGAAAAAATTATTTTAGGCAAAGTAGTTCACCAAAGTGCTAATGATAGGTGTTTATGCACAAAACATTACAGCACCATAATTTCCACTAAAGGTTTCTGGTTCTATGTTACCTCCATCCTTTTCCTGTAGCAAGTTTCCTACAAAAAACAGTTTTCAGGGTATTTTGTCTTTGGGTATTTGTTATTCCTCTACTATGTTTTATAACATGCTGTACATAAAAGAGATTATTTTGTTTGTATATTTCTCTTCCTGACTTAGTTTACCCACTACTTCATTTACTACGCTCTACTTCTACCCACATAGCAGCAAATTGCTTGACTTTTCCTTTCTTTAAGTTAAGTAGTATTCCATTATGAATATTACTATATTTTTATCTAGTCATTTTCCAAAAAACTTAAGTTAATTTCAGATTTGGATATTATGAATAGTTCTGCAATGAGCACAGTAGAGCAAATACCTTTTCTGAAAATACTTGAGTCCTTTGGTAGATATCAAGAAGCGGAGGTGCTAGGTCATGTAGAAGCTCAATTTCTAGTTTCTTTTTTTTTTTAGAAGTCTATTTGTTTTCTCAAGAGTCAGTCAACATTCTAGCAAGCAGTGAGAGTACCATATTTCCAAATATACAACAATACCAGGTAGTGGTTGTGGTGGTTGTGGTTGTTGTTGTTGTATTGTGCGCTAGTAACTCTGGGCAAGAAGACATCTCATTGCTATTTCGAGTTGTATTTTACTGATGATGATGATGATGATGATGATGATGATGTTGCAGAACATTCTTTCTTATAAATTTTGGCCACCAGTATTTTCTTTGATAATGTTTTGCTCATCTCTTCCTCTTATTTCTTATAGGGTTGGTTATGTTTTTTCTAATAAAGTTAAACCAGTGCCTTAAATATCTTGTATAGTAACCTTGTATCAAATAAATAGTAGGCAATTATTTTCTCCCAGTCTGTTAGGTGTCTTTTTGTTATGGATACTCTTTCTTTTGCAGTATGTTAGCTACTTAGTTAGTTGTCATCCCATTTGATTCTCTTTGCTTTGGTATTGTATCATTGAAGATACCACTAGATTCAATGTCATGAGTTTTTT
>PVKC010034531.1:0-13701 GCA_004027635.1 Crocidura indochinensis
TACCTTCAACTCCGCCGCCCGGCCCCTAATAGCAGTTCTTTACAACTATTAAAACAAAGAGAAAAACCCAAGATTTGCTTGTGACCCCAGCAGTCAACACAAAAGCTGCTTTCTTATTGATTTCTGCTCTCTGTCTTTTATTTTATTTGGTTTTTGGGCTACTCCCAATGGTGCTTATGGGTTACTCCTGGCTCTTCACTCAGAAATCACTTCAGGCAGTGTTAGGGACCATATGGGATGCCGGGAATTGAACCCGGATCAGCCATGTACAAGGCAAATGCCCTACTCACTGTGCTAACACTGGCCCCAGGCCTATGCATTATGAGTTTAGACCTTGTTTTTCCATCTGAAATGCTCTCGTTGCTAATCTGCCTCCTCTAAACTTACAGATCCTTGAAGGGAGTGTCTGTGTGCTTCTGTATCTGCTTCCGAGTGCTGCTGGGGCAACACCCCAAGTTCTTTCAGAAGGAGGGTACCAGTCACCCAGAAGACAAAGTATGACTCCACCCACCTCTCTGTAGGGAGTCTGGTTTTGTGGAATCCTGTGGATCACACCATCGAAGGCTTTTTGAATTTCTCAATTATTTATAATTAGATATGTAATACTTCAGTGAATTGACTTAGCAGCCTTTGCTTACCCATTTCCTTGTTAAATGTTACTTCGATATTGTGAACACAGCTTTCTTCTGTTACTTTTTTAGGTTATTGGGCTAAAGTACATGTAGAACTGTTATGGTTTTTGGTGTACGTGGCCATGCTGCTTCTCTAGCTTGCTCTCTGTGGTTTTCTGTAGCACTTCTGCCATTTGTCTTGTCTTTGCCACCAGCACAGTGCACCAGGTAATGTGTCTGAGGATTGGTTCCAAGGTCGGAGAAGGGCATTGAAGCTCAGCCTGTCTGCTGACTCTTTCATGTGCTGGCCCCACAATGTTGGGTGCTGACCCTGGGAGTGCTGTGTTAGCTTCAGGCTCCCAAGTCTTGGTCAGAAAAGCATTTCTTTACAATAATATTCAAAGAATACTTAGAGAAGAGCCCCAGTTTCAGCTGTGTGGTATAATTGATGCTTGTTCCTGAACTTGCTCATGTTTTTGTTTTTGTTTTGTTTTTATTGTATGGCATCCTTCCTGTATATAGGGTACTTAGCTGGGTGGAAGGCAGGATTCTCATCTGATAAGCTGAGGTTCTAGAAGAAAGATGGAATGTGGTTTGGAGAGAAGGTGAACAGGGAGTTGAAGAATGGTGGGATAAGTTCCATGGAGACCTGTTGGTACACAGATATAGCAAAGTTCAGACCACTGGTCTACCAGTAAAAAACACTGGATGAGAGGCCCAGCACACACAACAGCACGTGCACAACCTAGGAGTCGAACATTGTTTCCCTGTCCCTGGGAGGTAGAGGTATAACTGAAAGTTTGAAGAGAGGTTGGCAATGTCTTTGGTTAGTGACTGCTGTAGCCACACAAAGTTTCCAGTAACAGTTTGGTGTTGAGTTAGTTGGTCATTGTCTTTGAAGGAGACTTGGAAATGAATCACCCTATTCCATGGAGTAGAAAGTCTGTGGGAGGTGAACTTTGGAAGGTGAGGTGGCATCAGCCTCTATCAGGGGTCTCAAACTCAATTCACTTGTGGGCCGCAGGAGGCAGTCAGAGTGATCCTTAAGTGCAAAATTAGTAGTAAGCCTTGAACATTGGGGTGTGTGACCCAAACAGCTAAAACAAAACAAAACAAAAGAAGATTCCTCTAGGGCAGGGCCACAAAATGTTGTATGGAGGGCCGTTTGCGGCAAGTTTGAGACCCCTGCTTGAATGGAGGGTCTTCTGCATGACAGAATGTTATAAAGGGAGAGAGTGAGATTCACATTTTTGGGGGTGAGTGCCCCTAAACAGTTTGGAAGCCCAGGGCTCAGTCCTGTTAATTCTAAGCCTAGTACTGATTGGGTTCAACAGTACAACTCAGCACGTTCAGGGGATCACGAGTTAAACCTGAGAGTTGAATCCGGGTCCTTCGCATGCTGAGTGCTTTGAGCTATCTTCCCAACCTGAGTCCACTTTCTTTCCCCCTCTAAAGAGGACCTTCTACAGAACCAGAGAGATAGTGTATGAGGCCAAGCAGTACTTTACATGAAAGAGGCAGGGTTTGATTCCTGGCACCATATGATACCCTGAGCACTGTGGAATAAGCAACCTGCCAGTAATATTATAATGGAACTTTGGCTGCAAAAATCGTTAATATTAATGAGGTCTAATTTGATAGTTTGTGTTTCATTTGAATTAATTTTTGCATAGGGTTGAGCTTCATTTTGACATTTTTTTTTCTGTGATTGTTCAATAGTTCCAGCACCATTTGTTGAGAATGTTTCTTCTCACTGAATTGCTCTTAATAAACCTTTATCAAAAATTTAATTGGGGGGCTGGGCGGTGGCGCTGGAGATAAGGTGCCTGCGCTAACCTAGGACGGACCGTGGTTCGATCCCCCGGTTCCCCATATGGTCCCCCGTGCCTGCCAGGAGTGACTTCTAAGCAAATAGCCAGGAGTAACCCCTGAGCGTCACCGGGTGTGGCCCAAAAACCAAAAAAAATATTTAATTAGGTTTTTCTTGGTCTGCTTCCCTCTTTATTTAGAATGGATTGATGTATTTGTCTAATCTTTTATGAATACTACACAGTTTTAATTAGTGTAGTAGATAATAAAACTTGTAATTGAGTGGATAGGTATCCCCCTCTTCGTATTTAAAAAGTATATCCTCTGTTTTTGTTGTCATGATGAGTAGAGGTTGACTTGATTTTTAATTCTGTGCACTTCAGTTTTGGTGTTTGTTGCACTTCATTTTGGGCGCTTGGACACACTTGTTTGCAGTGTGCTACAGCTCATATCTTTTGTTGTGGTCTGGGAGTCTCAAAAGACTGTGCCCCCAGGTTCACATTCAGTGTATATACACCAGTGCTGGGCTCATGGTCTTACACTTTGACTATGGCTACCTTTGCCACTGAAACCTCTCACCTTCCTTTTAAAATTTAAATTTTAAATTTATCTCATGTTGTAATTTCAAGGATCAAGCTTAAGGCCTTAAACATGTAGTATGTTGTATTCCTTGGTCCCTAATTAAACAATTACCAAATTCTCATTTCTTTGCCTTTTCAAAAAGATCTTTTTTTTTTTTTTTTTGGTTTTTGGGCTACACCCAGTGATGCTCAGGGGTTACCCCTGGCTATGCGCTCAGAAGTCGCTCCTGGCTTGGGGGACCATATGGGAAACCAGGGGATCGAACCGAGGTTCGTCCTAGGCTAGCGCAGGCAAGGCAGGCACCTTACCTCCAGCACCACCGCCCGGCCCACCTTTTCAAAAAGATTTTTAAAATCATCTAGTCTACATCTATCTTTATTTTGCTGAGCTTTTCAATTTGGAGAATTGACATCCTAGAATCTTCTACTCTATGAACACTAGATAGCTACAGTTTTTAAATTTCTGTTTGATTTCTTTCATAAACATTGTATAGTTTTCAGCATGTGAATTTTATATATGTGTTACAAAATATCCTCTCTGTATTTGGGTTTTTTTGTTTATTTGCTTTGGTTTTTGGGCCATACCCAGTGGCACTCAGGGGTCACTTCTGGCTCTGCACTCAGAAATCGCTCCTGGCTTGGGGGACCATATGGGACTTCAGGGGATCGAACCGTGGTCTTTTCTAGGCTTGCACTGGCAAGGCAGACACCTTACTGCTCTGCACCACTGTATTTGTTTTTTTTTTTAAATGATAGATGTCATATGTTTAACTTTAGTTTCTGTATATTCATTATTACCATAAAGAAATCGAATTGATTTTTTTTTTTTTTTGGTTTTTGGGTCACACCCGATGACACTCAGGGGTTACTCCTGGCTATTTGCTCAGAAGTCACTCCTGGCAGGCACGGGGGACCATATGGGGAACCAGGGGATCGAACTGCGGTCCGTCCTAGGTTAGCGCAGGCACCTTATCTCCAGCGCCACCGCCCGGCCCCCAGAATTGATTTTTAAAATTTGATCCTATATTACAACCTTGTTGAATTTACTAGTTCTAGAAATTTTTGTAGAATCCATGCCATTAATTACATAGGCAATTATATCACTTGAAAATATTCTATTTCTTCTTTCTTACTGCAGATGCCTTTTATTTCTTTTCTCTTCCTTGCTGCATTGGCTAGAAATTGTAGCATTGGGTAAAATCAGAGTTCTGAGTGAGCATCCATCATTGTCTAGTTTCTTTGCCTTTCAGAGAAAGTCTTTCGCTATCTCCTGTTATGTGTAATATTATTTCTGGGGTTTTTTTTTTTTTTTTTGGTTTTTGGGCCACACCCAGTGACGCTCAGGGGTTACTCCTGGCTATGCGCTCAGAAGTTGCTCCTGGCTTGGGGACCATATGGGAAACCGGGGGATCGAACCGCGGTCCGTCCTAGGCTAGTGCAGGCAAGTCAGGCACCTTACCTCCAGTGCCACCGCCCGGCCCCCTATTTCTGTTTTTTTAAATAGATGGTTTTTATCTGTAATTTCTGCTTTTTTTTTATTTTTAATTACGAGAACAAAGATGCAAAGAGAGAGGACAAGGTAAAGTTACAGTGGGAGGATGATCACTCATAAACAGAATTCACCTAAGTCCCCTTGCTAGTATGAAATTCAGGGGTTCGCTCCGCGGCCGCGCTTTTTGGGTACGGGGCCTGGAGAGGTTACGGTCTGTAGATCGGCTTAGCAGAGAGGAGGAGAGAAGAGACAGGATCATGGCCGTGGTGGTGGTCTTTATGTTTCTGGGGCCCCCAATCACACAGCTCGATTGTTCCCACGTGGGTCGAGTGAGGCCATCTTACTGTGGGGGGCCCGGTCCGTAGATTGGCTTAGCAGAGAGGAGGAGAGAAGAGTTGTAATTTCTGCTTTTTAAAGAAGCTTCATTTCTTGTTGCTGTTGTTGTTTTTGTTGTTATGCCTGTTGTGAGAGGGAAGTTTGTTTGGGCTCAGCACTCACCTCTTTGTGTGCAGCACTCTTTTGGCTTTGTCCTCTGTCCACCACTCCTGAAGGTGCCAGGGGGTCATTTATGGTACCAGGGATCACAAGATCCATATTCACTAGTATCTTTTCAGTCCCTTTTATCTTTTAAAGTCATAAATAGTGCTGAATTTTGTTGTTTTTTTTACTGTATCAATTAATGTGTTCACAATTTCTTCTTTAAATGATTAATAAGGCGAATTTCTTTTTTTTCTTGAGTATTAAGCCAGTCTTGCATTCCTGGAATAATTTACATGGTCTGTTTGTATAACAATTTAAATACATTGTTTAGTTCTATTTATTTGCAGGTATTCATTTATGTAGTAAGGGTTAAGCCATAATTATTTTTGTTCACTGTTTGATTTTTTTTCAGTTTGCTTGAAATTTTCATGTAGTTTTTCTTTTCTGTCTTTATTTTTATTTTTAATTTATTTATTTATCGATTAATTGGTTCTTGGGCTACACCCAGTGGCACTCAGGGGTCACTTCTGGCTCTGCACTCAGAAATCACCCTTGACAGGCTGGGGGACCATATGGGTGCTGGGAATTGAACCTGGTCCCTCCTGGGTCAGCTGCTTGCAAGGCAAATACCCTACTGATGTTCGATCTCTCAGGCCCCTCTTTCTTTTGGGGGGAGGTGTCACACTTGGCAGCTCTCAGGGTTACTCCTGGCTCTGCACTCAGAAATCACTCCTGGCAGCAATGGGATGCTGGAATTTGGAATTCGAACCACCGTCCTTCTACATGCAAGGCAATCACCCTACCTCCATGCTATCTCTCTGGCCCCTCTTTTTATTTTATTATTATTTTTTAATACTGTTGATTGAACCCAGGACCTTATGTATGCCAGTCACATGCTCTGTGCTCTGCCACTGAGCCATATTCCTGGACCTGTGTTTAAACTTATTAAAGGAGTTTTAATATTTGTTTGTAGTGTCCCCCCCCCCTTTGTTTTGTGGGGTGGGTTGGGCCACATTCATTGTTGCTCAAGGATTACTCCTGGCTCTGCACTCAGATATTGCTCCTGCAAGCTCGGGGAATCATATGAGATGCCTATGATCAAACCTGGGTTGGCCATGTGCAAGGCAAACACCCTACCTGCTGTGCTATTGCTTTGGCCCATGTTTTTCTTTACTATGGATTATTTTTTGGGTATAGATTCTCAGTGATTGCTGCATACATTAAGTTATATACTTCTAATTGTCATACTCTGTTGGTCAAGTTAAGGGAATACTTACATCCACTTATATTCCTTTGCCTTTTTTAAAAAATGTGATTGATTTTAAGTCTGTCCTCTATATAATTTAGATTCTAAACATATATAACTTATAAATCTATAAATATAATTTGTAAATATATAAATTAGATTCTCAAACTTGCAGCCCGAAGGCCACAACGGCCCTCCGTACAACATTTGTTGCCCTGCCCTAGAGGAATCTTTTTGTTTTGTTTTGTCTTAGTTGTTTGGGTCATACACCCCCAATGTTCAAGGCTTACTAACTTTGCACTCAAGGATCACCCTGACTTTGCCTCCTGCGGCCCGCAGGTAAATTGAGTTTGAGACCCCTGATTTAGAACAATATTAGTTGATATTTCTATTCAACTAAAAAGAGAAGTAAAGTCATGGGCCAGTGATAGCACAGTGGTAGGGCATTTGCCTTGCACACAGCTGACCTGGAACAGTCCTGGTTTGATCCCAGGCATCTCATATGGTCCCTGAGCCTGCCAATGAAGATTTCTGATCACAGAGCCAGGAATAACCCCTGAGCACTGCTCTGGGAGAGGTAGCCTGCAAGGATTGATTTCTGAGTGTAGAGCCAGGAGTAACCCCTGAGTGCTGCTGGGTTGACCCAAAAAAATAAGAGAGAGAGGAGAGGGAGAGGGAGAAAGGAGGAGAAGAAGGGGAGGGAAGGGAGGTTTTTCTTATTGGAGAAGAGGAGAGAGGTTTTCTTACTGTGTTCTTGCTTCCTATTGAGTACTTTTCTCTCTCTCTTTCTCTCTCTCTCTCTCTTTCTCTCTCTCTCTCTCTCTCTCTCTCTCTCTCTCGAAAACTTCTTTTAGTAGGATGGATCTGTTAGCAAAGTCTCTTACTTTTCCTTCCACATCTGAGGATGTTTTGGTTTTCCTTTGATTCTTGAGGTATATTTTTACTTGGTATAGATGTCTGGGACACCACTTCTTTCAGTGTCTAGTAAGTATCCTCATTTTCCTCTGACCTCAGTGGTTCTGACAAAAAATCTAATTGTTGCATTTGGTTTTTTCCCTATAAGCCATCATTTTCCCTTTGACTGCTTTCACGAGTTTTTCTTTGTTCTTAGTAATCAGAAATTTAATTGTTTGGGTTAGTATGAATTACTTTGGCTTATCTTTTGGAATTCACAGCTTTTTGAATCTATATGTAATGACCCTTGCCATGTTTGGGGAATTCCCACCCATTCTTTGAGCACCCTTACTGGTCTGCCCTTTTCACTTCTCACACACAGAACTGATGAAAGAAAGTTAAGGTTTCCTTTTATTATTCCACAGATCTCAACACTTTATCACCCCCACCCCCACCATTACTTTTTAAAATACATTTTCTATCTTGTCTGATTGGGAAAATATCTTACAGTTGTGTCTTCTAGTTCAAGATTCATGATCTCCATCATTCTTCTGTTGAACTACTCATCCAATTGAGCTTTCAATTTCAGCTTTAAAAAAAATTTTTTTTTGTTTTTTCCCCTAAAGTAAAAAAATTGTTTAGGAAATATGAGAAAGAAAAGGAGTGGATCCATCATCATAAAGTAAAAGAGGAATTTCACATCCCAAATTGGGATGATTCCAAAGTGGACTGACTCCATGAGGTTCTATTTTGTGCTGAGGCTATTTGTGTTTTCATATATTCAGTTCATAATTCCTGTGGGGATGTTAACCATAGATGTTTTAAGACCTTTGGTAACTCTGACATGCTTCTTTCTTCTTTCTTCATTCACCCATTTCAGCTTTCTTCCTAATGCTCAGCAGCAAGGGGATTGTTCTCTGGAGACCTGGCTTTTTCCTATTCTGTTGTGTCAGGGACCTTTCTCTCACTGCTCCAGTGGGAAGTGTGCCTGTTCCTTTAGGTGGTGGCCAGAGTCCAGGTTTTCTGGTGTGCCTCCTTCCTTTACCTCTGAAGCAGGAGTTTCTTTGTTATTGCCAGATAGGAGTGTCAGCTCCCCAAGCCTTATATCTGGACAGTATTCTGGCCTGGATGTGTGGGGAATTCCTTGAGGTGTGATGGTGCTCTTGGCCAGGACAGTAGCAGTTTAGTCTTTGCTACCATGCTACTGAGCAGCAGAGCCCAGGATGGGCCAGAAATCTGTTCCTGTATAATGTGGGCCCCTTCCTAGGAAATTACCTCAAGGGAATACACCAGTTCAGGCCCATTCTGAGCTACTTCCCTTTCTGCTAAATCAGCTTTTATCCAAAGACCCCACAAACCACAAACTACATTCTGATCTGCATGACAAACAGCTTGGAGAAAATCTAGAGGACTTAGAACTGTTGTTCCTCTATTGCCAGGGTTGGGACCATTTTCCACTTTCAAGATATATGCACTCAAAAATACAGTGGTGAGAGTTTTATTGACACTTAGGAGGAATAAGACTGCCCACCCCATCTGCCAGGAATCAGAGTTCAGGCTTGTCTTGAGCTCTGCTGCTTAGTAGCAATAGCAGGTACCTACCTACTTCGCTGGCCCAACTGCCCGCCAAGAGCAGCAGTCAACACAGCCTCCAGAGCTTTTTTGGCACACTCAGTCTTTCGGTACATGGAGCCTGCTTTTCCAGGGAATCTGAGGAAAAGAATGCCTTAGGCCCTTCGGATGGAGGAATGGGCCCTACAAAACTTCCTGTGTGCCTCTAATCTGGGTGGGGACTGCAGTTTGTGAGACACTCTGCACTTGGGCACCGAGCCAGCTTGAGAAGCAGTGTCTAAAGCAGCATTACTTTTTGGGTTCCCACAATATGAGGGCAAGGTGACTCAGGCAGGACCCCAAGCAGGGGTCAGGATGGGCTCTTTCAATGCAGAGATGTTTTAGTGGAACTGAGAAGCTTGAGTGGGAGTGTAGATGGAGAGAAGATGGGAACAGTACAGTGTGGAGGTCCTAGACAGGAGGAGATACTGTATCCTCTGGGGTAGGAGGTCAGGATGGACAAAAGGAACAAGGGACTATCCCCATGGGTGGGCCTGCAGGCTCAGGGGGCAGGTTACAGAGCCCAGATATTCTTTCTTAGTAAGGTGCTATGTAGCTGAAGGCAGAACTGCCTTTGTACAATAAAGTTGCCTTCTCACTGGCTTGCAAATAAGCTTTGTACAACAAATTTACCTACCTTTCTATCTTCCTTTGTTTCAGCTGTTCCCATTATTGTCTAACAGTGGTCCTCAAACTATAGCCTGGGGACCACATATCGTATTTGTTTCCATTTTGTTTCTTCACTTAAAAATAAGATATATGGGGGCCCGGGAGATAGCATGGAGGTGGGGCGTTTGCCTTTCATGCAAAAGGTCATCGGTTCGAATCCCGGTGCCCCATATGGTCCCCCGTGCCTGCCAGGAGCAATTTCTGAGCATGGAGCCAGGAGTAACCCCTGAGCACTGCCGGGTGTGACCCAAAAAACCACAAAAAAAAAAAAAAAGAAAAAAATAAGATATATGCAGTGTGCATAGGAATTTGTTCATAGTTTTTGTTTTTACTATAGTCCGGCCATCCAATGGTCTGAGGGACAGTGAACTAGCCCCTTGTTTAAGAAGTTTGAGGACCATTGGTAAAGAGAATCCCTAGAATACCACCAGGTGTGGACACTCCCCACCCTCCTGCCCAGAAAAGAGCCAGCCAGGAATAGCCCCTGAGAACTGCCAGATGTGTATGGCCCAAAACAAAATAAAAACTGATATTCAAAGAGCACTGCTAGGCTACCCACCTACCTGTATATGTGTTAGGGAGCCTTCACCTCCTTCCTGTTCCTGTCCCCTATCACTCCATTTGCTCAATTGATAGTAGCGCATGGTGACCAGTAAGTAATCCTTTCTTCCAAAGACCTGGTGGCTGCTATAGGAGTCAACTGGTGGTATTTGTCATTCAGGTGTTGGCACCAGTGCAGTCTTTTCATAGCTTTTCACTCTACCTTTTCTTTCTGCTATCTGGCTTGCTTCTCTTAGATCTGTGTGTCTGGCATGTTTCTATTCCCTTCCTACAAACCAATGGATAGGATCAGTGTTCTCTGAAATTATACCTGTCTCTTTGAGGGAAATTTCCCAAATCAGACTGGGTCAGAGTCAACTAAACACAGAAGTCTTTTTACTCAACCCAAGATACTTGGCGTTCTTTGATTTGGGAGAATGATGTATATAGTTTATATACCTTTTGGACTATGAGCTCCTGAATATAGGCACAGTCTCTTATTTATCTTTGCTTTCTTGCAGCCTGAGAAAGGCCTTGGTAAAAAAAAAATTTTTTTTTTACCTTACTAAGTGATGCTTGGGATCACATTCCCAGTACGGTGCTATGTAGGTCTGGAGATTGAACC
Organism: Crocidura indochinensis; assembly: GCA_004027635.1. NCBI lineage: Eukaryota > Metazoa > Chordata > Mammalia > Eulipotyphla > Soricidae > Crocidura > Crocidura indochinensis. Next base: position 10,559 of record PVKC010034531.1, read on the forward strand.
CACAGTTCTGCTTATAAAGCATGTGTTCAGATCTTAATTTCATCTCCTTGGCTCTGCTAATAATTTTTTAGCTGTGTGTGTCTGTGTTTTCAAGCTGTGTGTGTATGTGTGTGTGTGTGTGTGTGTGTGTATGTATGTTTCCAAGAATTGAATCCAGGTCTCATGCATTTAATTTAATTACTGCTTTACAGTAATATTTGCAATAAATTTCATGCACACAACTTTCTAGCACCATGCATTCTTCCAAAGAGTCCTCGTCCTTCTGCCTTTATTTAAGGAGCCACCCTCAACCCCTTAGTAAACTCAGTTCTTTAGAATGGTTTTCACTCAACCCCTTAGTAAACTCAGTTCTTTAGAATGGTTTTCACTGTTCTGTTGCCTTCAGCCATTGTTATCATTATCATTCCCTTACTTATGTTTCTTTACACCCTGTATATGAGCAGTGTCATTTCATATCTATCCCTCTCCTGACTAAACTTCATTCAGCATGATAACCTCTAGTTTCATCCATATAGCAACAGATCACATGCTTTTATAATTTCTATATGTTCCTTGACTTGTTTATCTGTTTTTGGACACTTAGGTTGTTTCCAGATTTTGGCTATTGTGAAGAGTGCTGCAATGAACATAGGAGTACAAAAGTCATTTTGAAGTAGTGTTTGGGGACCTTGGGATGGATGCCCAAAAGTGGAAGTACTGGATTATGTGGAAGCTGAAGTCTTAGTTTTTTGGTGTATTTGTTTTTTGGGGGTCACACTTGATGGTGCTTGGGAATCATAGGGGGGGATGGCAGAGAATGAACCTGGGTTGGCTGTGTGCAAGGCAAGTACCATAACCAACTTTTACTGTCTCTCCAGTTCCTTGGTTCTTAATTTTGAGAGGATTTTTTTTGTTGTTGTTGTTTTGCAGAGATTGGACAAGTTGATCATGACACCAACAGTGAATGAAAGTTCCTTTTCCCCAATAGTTTTCTTGGTAAAGTTAATATGCCAGGTAGTTGACTTGAATGACAATATTTTCCCAGAGTTTGATAACCATTTTCACTATCTATTTTAGAATATTTTCACCAGCCCAGGAAGAATCGGTGCATCCTTGGAGCTGTCTGTCACCTCCCATTTTCTATCTTTCCATTCTCCTCAGCCCTAGGCCACCTCTCTCTGGTTTGTAGATTGAGTGAGTAATGGGGGACAGTGGTGATCTGGGGGAGGGGAGACATGATCTGAGTGAGTGCTCACAAAAGTGCAGGCCAGTCTCGCAGGTCTCTACTGTTCCTTGTGGGGAAGTGCAGGTGGATGTAGCTGAGCACATGAAATCATTCCAAAGTCCTCTGTAGAAAGGAGAGAGTGACGTACAAGTTAGCTCAGACAAAGGAGTTGTGGCATGTGGTTTAACCATCTGATTTTGTAGGACAGAGAAGTCACTTGGTCCAGGATACATTTAGGCAGTTGTTAACCTGTCTATCCTTTGTGTGCCGACTTCTGAGAGGCAGTACCTCTCCTTCAATGGACATAGAGAGGCCAAATGTCTTGCCTGCCTGGGAGATGACTGGGCAGTACTGGGTTTGCTCAGAAAACAGACTTCTGTTAGCTTCTGCTTTCCCAGACAGACTTTCATTCCTCATACCACAGAGTCCATACCCTGGTTCCTTGCCAGCTCTGTACCCCCTGCCAGAAGCCCCTCTTACCTTCTCTGTTCATATTCACAGTAGAAGCTTAGGCTTTCCCAGAGACCTTGATGTTCCTGCAAGTTAGTTCAAGAGTTTGTTCTTGACTCACCTTGTACTTTGACCTCTTACAAGTGACCCTTCTGAGTCATAGATTCTGTGACTATAAAATGAGATGTGACGAGTCTCCCATGCTCGAGGGTACTGAATAAAAATATGTTAGAAGACCCTGAAAGCTGAGCCAGGAATCAGTCTACCTGTGTAAATAGTTTGGTGTTTTGAATTACTGTCTCCAAAGGGTAGTATATAAATTGTTCTTTGTTGTACCCTTGTTAGCTCTTTCTCACAATTTGGGTATAGCTGAAACGGCTGGAAAAGAATGTCAAGGTCTTTAAAACCGAGGTTGAGCAGCTACTTCAAGGTTTTTTATATTTTTTGTTCATTTGTTTTGTTTGGTGGTCAAGCCCAGTGGTATTCATGGGAGTTGGGTGGTGCCAGGCATCAAACTGGGGTTGATTACATGCCAGGCAAGCAAGCACCTTAACCCCTGTACTATCTTTCTGACCTCTAGGGCTTTATACTTTTGAAATACAAAAAATAAAGGGTCAGAGAAATGATAAAAAAAAAAGGGCTGAAAGAACATGTGTTGCTTCTCATAGCTCTTTGTTTGATCCTCAGTACCACATAGTTAGTTCCCCAAGTACTCCTTGGAGTAATCTCCCAAGTACAGAATTGGGAGTAACCCCAAGACAAGAAGAAGAAAAAAGCTAGCATTTATTAAGTATTACTAGGCCAGGGGCTGGAGTGATAGTACAGCAAGTGGGGTGCTTACCTTGCATGCAGCTGACCTGGGTTCAATCCCAGCATCCCATGTGGTTTCCCGAGTTCACCAGGAGAAATTCCTGAGTGCAGAGCCAGGAGCAACCCCTCAACACCCTTAGGTGTGGTCCAAAACAAAACAAAACAAACCCCAAAATTGATAAACTGGATAATTGTACATAGTGCTTGATTTTTAGGCTTTGTTTATTAGGAGCTGGGTTTAGAGCAGGGTCTCAAACTCAGTTTACCTGGGGGCTGCAGGAGGCATAGTTGGGGTGATCCTTGAGTGCAAAGTCAGTAGTAAGCCTTGAACATTGGGGGGTGTGACCCAAACAACAAAAACAAAACAAAACAAAACAAACAAAGATTCCTCTAGGGCAGGGCCACAAAATGTTGTACGGCAGGCTGCGAGTTTGAGACCCCTGGTTTAGAGAGAAATATTAGGAGAATGAGTATGTTAGTTTCTGAGCCACACTGAGCTGTGTGAAATTTTCTCCTGGCATTATTCCTAGTGGGATACAGGGAATTGAACCTGGGTCAGCCATGTGTAAGGCAAGTGATCTACCAATGTATCTCTGTGGCCCTGTTTTTTATATTTTGTTTTCATTTTTTAATATTGTGGTACCATGGACTAAAGTGACAGCAAACGGTCACTTATTTT
>PVKC010034532.1:0-13689 GCA_004027635.1 Crocidura indochinensis
TCTTCTTTTTTTTTTTTTTTTTTTTGGTTTTTGGGCCACACCCAGTGACGCTCAGGGGTTACTCCTGGCTATGCGCTCAGAAGTCGCTCCTGGCAGGCACGGGGGACCATATGGGAACCGGGGGATCGAACCGTGGTCCGTCCTAGGCAAGGCAGCAGGCACCTTACCTCCTGCGCCACCTCCCGGCTCCCGAGGGTCATCTTATATGCCGAATATATCCCGAAAAATGTTTTAATATGCTGCTAAACAAAAATCATTTGGATATTGCCACAAAACTAATTTTCCAAGTCTTTCCTGCATCAATCACTGCAAGGCTGCTCAGACCACCTCTTTAACTCAACCAATTCAAGCAGGCTTTTTTTTTTTTTAATCTAACCCCAAGACTTTATGGTCCCAGGAAAAGTTCTTCTCAATCGTAGTTGTCACAGTCAGTCTTCAGTGAATAGAGATCTTGGTTTTTGCACACATCCTATGTCAAAATCAGAGTGTCACAAAACATCTTCTGGTTTCATCTCACTATTAGGTGGCAAGACAAGAAAACTCCCAAGCAGGCTTTTTATGCATGCAAATTATACAATGTTCTGTACCCAAATCTACACTGTAAAAAGTCTGCTCAGATTGGCCAGAGTCAGAGAGGAAGTCTATTACGGTATAACCTTTGAACCTTTGCTTGTTGGGATTTGCTCACTGTGGTACATATAGTTGCCGCACAGGAACGTTCTGTCTGATACAGCAAAGTAGGCCTAAACCTATATTTTAACTGTAAAATTAGGGGGGGGTCGTTTTATCCGTCAGAAAATACTGTACTTCTAGCTATGCACTCAGGAATTATTTCTAGTGGTACTTGGGTGATCATATGTGATGCCAGGATCAAACCTGGGTTGTCTGCATGCAAAGTAAATGACATACCTGCTATACTAGCTCTCCAGCCCCCAATGTGTATTTTGAATTTAACATTGTCCACTTCTCATAGAAGTTGTACTCATTGTTCACACTTAGCATGGAAGGTAGAATCCATTTCTGGGCAATGCTTCTTTTTTTAATAGACTGAGACAAGACCATCCATGCATCCTGTCTCACATTATCCACAGAGGGGAATCAGAGATAAGCAGGACAGTGCTAATATTATTGACAGAAAGGTACCCAAACATCTGTGGCCTTATTAAGGTTCCTAATCGTGGGGTTCAGGTGGTGTTCACATTCAGATCCAGTGCTCACTTTTAAGATTTTCTACTACATAGTCTTACTCATTTTAATGTGCTCTCAGATAGAGGGCTGCTTTGCAGGTTGTTTTCTTAGCATTCTTGGCGTCTCAGAGAAGCCAGTAGTTTCTCTGAGGTGAAAAGTCATCAGTATTTGTTACAGAATTTTTGGAGAGGAAGAAATGAGGCTCCAGCACCTTGGCTCTCACATTGAAGGGCATGTCCCAGAGGCCTCCCCCTTTCCCTGGAATCCCACTAGCTAAGAATGAAGTAAGGGAGAGTTCATTTCTGATTCCTGATAACACCCCATTCTCAGCCGGGAACCTAAATAATGGAAATGAATTGCGTGATTCAATTATACCATTCAGTTAAATGTAAGTAATTATAGTCATTTTCATCCCTGGTAATCATCTTAACCTTGTGGTATTTCCTGACTCTGACATACTTTGGTGTGATTATATCTATCAGCTGGGATGATGACTAATTCCTTTCAGCTATTTTCTGTCTGCTTGTTATTTGTGATGGGGAACTATCTCTTTGTAAATCTCTACCAGAAAGACCAATTATTATGATTACTTTTTATAGGTGTAGCTTAACACAGTGTCTGGAACATGGTGCCCAATAAATGGTGGCTGCAATCATTGGAAATCAAGACTTGCCTTGAAACACGTTGAGCAGGTGAATTTGGAAATACTTGGAAGTCAGGAATTAACTTGAGAAATCTACTCGACTTTTACAGAAGGGACTGCATGAGAAACCCAAGGCAAGTCAGCCAAGGAAGTGATTTGCCATGCCATCTTTTTCACTTAGCCCTTTCCTTGCTTCAGTTCTTCCTGAAAAACATGAGCTCTTCCTCTAAATGGATATTCACTCTATAAACAAACACAATGTTACAAATAATAATAATGTGAATAGGCTGACTTGATTGGAAGACTTTTGACAATCTTCCTCTTCTTCACTGTTAGGGGCAAAACACTTCCTAAAAGATGTTTCCAAGCTGACTCTGCCTGCTTGGGCTGCAAAAACTTTGCCTTGAGTCATTTGAATTAAACTTGGTAAAAAAATTTTTTTTCTTAATTTTTTAAACTAAGAATTCCAGAGCCTGGACTTTGAGGAGCAGGTTAGGTGTGGAATCTCTTACCGTGTACATCAGTGTCTAACTTAGGTTCCTATTTCCCATTTTATAATTACCAAGAATTCATGCAGCATTAATACTTTCCTTAAAAAAAAATTGACCTGGGGCCCGGAGAGATAGCACAGTGGCATTTGCCTTGCAAACAGCTGATCCAGGACCAAAGGTGGTTGGTTCGAATCCCGGTGCCCCATATGGTCCCCCGTGCCTGCCAGGAGCTATTTCTGAGCAGACACCCAGGAGTAACCCCTGAGCACCGCCGGGTGTGGCCCAAAAACCAAAAAAAAAAAAAAAAAAAATTGACCCAAAAGAGTCTCAACAAAGGGCTGTAGACTGAGAGCAATTCCTCAAGGGTTCAGAAATAAGGAGTTGGGTGCATTTTCTAAATTCTTCTTAGTCCTTTAACACATATTATAATTTATAATTTTTTGGGGGAGTTTTGGGTCATACCTGGCAGTGCTCAGGAGTTATTCCTGGCTCCATGCTCAGAAATTGCTCATGGCAAGCACGAGGGACCATATAGGATGCCGGGATTCAAACCGACGACCTTCTGTATGAAAGGCAAACGCCTTACCTCCATGCTATCTCTCCGGGCCCACATATTATAATTTAATGTAGTAGTAATAAACATTTTTGGGGGGTCAGACCCGGTGATGCTCTAGGGTTATTCCTGGCTATGTGCTCAGAAATCACTCCTGGCTTGGGGATGGGATGCTGGGGATCAAACCCAGGTCCATCTTGGGTCAGCTGTGTGCAAAACAAACGCCCTACAGCTGTGCTATCATTTCGGAGTAATATATATTTTAAATATAATTAAAACATGCCCTTTTTGGGAGCATGCCCAGCAGTACTCAGGGGTTACTCCTGTCTCTGCACACAGAAATCACTCCTGGCAGGTTAGAGGAATCATACAACATGCTAGGGATCGAACCCAGGTTAGCAGTGTGCAAGGCAAACTCACCTTACTCACTGTGCTTTCTCTCGGTCCCAAAAGATGCCTTTTATTATTGTACTTTAATGTACTTTATTTGAAAACATGGAATTTAGGACTGGGAAGATAGCTCAAAGGCTGGAGCACATACTTTGTTTGCAATAGTTCTGAGTTTGATCCCCTTTACTACATGGTACAATGAGCACTGCTAGGAGAGACCTCTGAACACTGCATGATATGACCCCAAAATCAGAAAAGAAAGTTAAATGGAATGCAATTATGAAAAATTTTAGTTATATAGTCGGCTGCAACTTAGCTAAAATCACACACACACACACACACACACACACACACACACACACACACACTCACACACATTTCTCTGAGCTTTCAGATTCAGTTATTTGAGTTGCTTAGGCACAAGTTAATGCCTCTAGTTTCCTTGGTACTAGATATATCTTCTTTCTTTTTTTTTCTTTTTTCTTTTTTTGGTTTTGGGGTCATACCTGACAGTGCTCGATATATCTTCTTTCATGAAATAAATCTAAAATAAAAAATGTTGGCCCAGTGATTATAAAGGTAAAGAAATAAGATCGCTTAAACCCTTTTATTTAGAGGCCAGAGAAATAGTATGGCATGTAAGATGCTTGCCTTACACATGAATAACCCCAGTTCAATCCATGGCACGCCATATGGTGACCTCGGCAGTTCTAGGAATGATCCTTGAGCGTATAGCAAATAGTAAGCACTACCAGGTGTGGCACCAAATCAACACTTGCAAATTAATCTAAAATTTTGATATATTACTTTATTATTTCCCCTATATACTTTAATTTAATTAATTTTATTGGGAAATTTATTATTTATTTATTTATTGGGGTTTTTTTGGGTCACATCCAGCATCGCTCAGGGGTTACTCTTGGCTCTATGCTAAGAAATCGCTCCTGGCAGGCTCAGGGGACCATATGGGATGCTGGGATTCAAACCACTGTCCTTCTGCATGCAAGGCAAATGCCTTACCTCCATGCTATTTCTCAGGCCCAGGAATTTTATTTTTTATTTTTTCCAGGCATGATTATGCACACATATTTCTTTTTTTTTTATTTTTTTTTTAACTTTTTTTTTTCACCCCCTTCTTCAGTGCAAGTTCCCCACCACCAATGTCCCAAATTTCCCTCCCTCCCAACCATGCACACATATTTCAATATAATCATCTTTTCTGACTTTGATTCTTTTATGGCCATTACTATAAGATTTATTTCAAGATCATTACTGCAAATATTTTTGCGACATAGAGGAAAAGAATTCACTTGACATGTCTGCTAAGTGTCAGAGGCACAATAAAACTGAATCAGAATTCTCTGTGCTTCTTCAATACTGTGATTTTCACCATGGGCCAGTCTTTCCCTAATGTACCTTTTCCACCATGGATTTTTAGTCCTTTTATTCTAGTTACATTTTTGCTGAAATAGCAGAAAGCCTGGTATCAGCTTTTCTAGAGTCTTGACACTTGTAATGTCAATGACCATATCTCCCTTGCAGCAAATATTCAGATGAAAAGAAAATTCTGTTTAATCATCGAGATCTTCTGTTTACTCCAAGGCTGATGTCTGGTTGATTGAATACTTTTATCAATGTCATGACAGAGTCAGGGTCAGTCTGGCATCCTTTTTATCTTCGAGTATATCAAAGACGAGCAGACATACAGGTGTTGTTCTTACCAGTAGATAAAAATGGGCAAAGCTGGCAGAAAAGGGTCTCTGTTTTGCAAGGGGCCTCTGATACTATCTGAACCACACTTGGCACTACTGGGCTTCAAGGACACCTTGATTATAACCGGGACTTTCTGTCACCCAGTTTCTATGGTTTCAAACAATAATTGGTCTAAAAAAATGTAGCTCATAGCATTTTTTATTTTTAACTTGTGTTTAGAGGAACTACAGAGAGAAAGGGAGGGAAGCACCTTTAATTTACTCTCCTTGGTTACATATTATCATTTCAGCGTCTCTGAGGTTGCTTTTTGCAGAAACAAGTGGCATGCTCTCCCTGACTCTGAATTCCTAACCAAAAACCCCCACTTCCACCCCAAACACTAGCAATCACAAACTCTTCCACTTCCACTCCTTTTCTCTTTTCTCTGTTTTGTCTTGATGGTTTTGATCTCAGAGGGGTTCCTAGTTTTCCTAGGAATGGCTTCTGCATGGCCCAAGGGCCAGAGGAAGTGCTCTGCCAATAACATGTTTTCCTCCTGCCTTTTGCCGGTTTTTAGTGTCCTGAAGGGAAAAGCCTAAATTTGCAGGTGTCATGCTGATCAGAAACTATCATGAAGCACCAGGCACTGCCTGGTTTGTGAATAATAGAAGTCAGAAATGGCCTAACAAGTCACTTGATTCCTGTTTAGCTCAACCCCTCATCACTCCCACTTTCTGTGGCTCTAAGGCCCCTGGTGCTGGCCCCCAGACTCCATCCAGTCATTGGTGGTCAACTGTCCGTGACCAATGGCTCCGTTGTTGAACTAGGCAGTGCTGGCGGCTATGTCAAATCTCTTTTAGGACCTCTTAAATGTGAGCTCAAGTACTGCATGGGGTCTGGGGAGAAATTAGAAAAAAGGGATCTTTTAAATGAAATTACTTTTGGCTATTGATTTTTTTTTTTACCCCAGGGGATCAGAAAAAACATGCTCAACCATGTCAAACCCCATGAAAAGTGTGACACTGCATGTAAATGGTGTAATAAATCTCCAGGAACAGTTTTTTTTTTTTTCCCCCTTCAGGTTGTAGATTCTGAGGGAAAGAGGCATTTTCACAGCCTCCTGATTCATCAGAGTTGGGGAAGTTTACAAATGTGTAAAGGAGATATATGAGTGCACTTTCTACAAAGCTAATCTTTCCAAAAGGGTGTCCGGTGTCGTGTCTGGAGTTGTTTAATCTTTGTGGCTCTGGTGGCTTTTTGATCAGTGAACTTTCTGTTTTCCCCTTTCTCTAGTTTCATGACCCAGTCCACCTATTCACTTCCTTTTGCACATCCACACTGTCAAATGCAGTTTCAGATGACTGGTATGTTGTCTTGATCAAAGCTCGGAAAGTTTTCTGTTTGCTATGTCTCCTGGTGACAAGTCAGGGGGTCAGTTTTTAGGAGATCATAGGAAGCCTGCTAGATACACAATTCTTTTTTGCCTCTGGTACCAGAAACCAAACTCTGTGGACCTCTGAAAGTTCTGATGTGGAAATAATTCCAGAAAGATGGCTTTGAATTTGAATCCAAGAAATACAAACACATATGATTCCAGAGTTAGTGAAGATCTGCTCTCTAGAAGCACAGTAAGATGGTTTAGTAACTTACTCCAGGAAAAAGCCAATAAAATGCAGAAGAGTTTCCCCAGTTATTTCTCCCACATTTATTTCTATAGTCAGTGACCTGCATGCTCCTTCATGATCCTGGGGGGAGGAGGGACACCCAGGGACTGCTATAGTGGTGTCCATCTCCTCTCAAGAAAATCTCCTAGGGGCCTGAGCAGCCAGCACCCACTTTCCAATGTATTACTGGTGGACACATATACTGGCTTTGAAATGACATGACAGAAATAAACATAGGCTATGGCAATTGTTTGCCGGATGTAATTGAAAAACACACTTGAAGGAATAGCATGACCCTGATTAGCCAAACAAAAACATCTCCCAGTGTGGGGCCATTGGAGCCACCACACTTTATTTCTGTTGGAGGAAAAATAAAAGTATACCTTAAGATGAGATGACTTCTGGGAGGCACAACTGATTGAACCTGCTTTTTTCCCTTTTGCGTGGGAAGAGTCTTCTTAACCCCTCCCAGGGTCACTTTTAGTGATACTTAATCCAATTATGTGAGCCTGATGGTGCAGGATTGAACAGGATGATGATACATATGGTGCTGCTCAGGCCCAATGTTGTTCAAGGACCACTGAGTGACATCTAGAGAACTAGGAGCATTACAAATGAAGGTATTGGCATTTGACATAAGCATTTTCTAAGACTAAACTGAAAGCCAATATGCTTGGCTTCAGGTTCTGGTACTGTTAGTGTTTAGCTGTTCAATCTTGAATGAAGATCTCTTGATGACAGGATCTGCATCTAGATAATGGGAGTGGTGCTCTCCACTTGCTTCTCTATAGGTTGCTGCAGCAACAACAGGGGATATTAAAACTGCAAATCATGAATGAAATCATGCAATCATGTCTGAAATGATTGAAATAGATTCAAACTCCTCTTGACTATAAACTGAGGAAAAGAGTTTCATGCATGCTCTTCCTTCTAGAAGTGGGAGTAACAAGGTCTTAAAATTATGCTTTTAATATTTTATCGGTGAGTTATCTTTGAAAATCTCCAAGATTTGCCCCTGACTGAAAAACAAGCTTATCCACATGAACATTACACCCCAACAGCAGTTAGCTCTGTGTTTACAGTTTCAATCATACTTTCATTGTCTTCCACAACAGGATATCGAGTGAACAGTTCAGAGTTTATGAAAACCTTATGTGAATTGCTCATCTTCCCGGCTGCATGCAGGACTCCCTGCTGTGAGAGATGTGAGTTATGCTCCTTGCTTCCATTCCCTAAACATAAGAGAGCTGGAAAATTATTCAGTAAAGGCATTGTTAGTAGGAGAGCAGGGGTCTGAGTTGAATCACTGCTGGGCTTGGCAAATTAATCTTTGTCTGCATGGTAGGTAGGTCCTGATGTAATAAATGAGCTGTGGCTCTCAACAGGTGATGGGTTATCTTTAATTTGGCCAGATGGTTAAACCTGATTTCATTAGAATTCGTGATCCTCTGATTTGCTTCAATCTTGGCCGAGGACTTTTTGTCTCTGCCAAACAAAATGGTCTCTTTGTTGTTGACAGGGCTGGTAAACGCCAAGAGAATTCTCCAGTTGTAAATGACATTGTGGCCATACATATTGTTTTCATCTAGTTCAGGCTGCATATGATGTTAAATTTCCTAATAACTCCTTTAAAAAGTAAACTCATACTTAAATACAACTGTAATGCACAAAAACATTCTTGTAAAATGCTCAAATAATGCAGAAAAATCAAAACTCTTGGCCAAACAAGACCATTTTCCTTTCTGCAACCAATTCCTGTCACTCCCTTTTCTCCATGGATTTACATGTACTATAAAGTATGTTTATGTTTTTCTTTGATATATGTGCATAGATGTTTTAACAGTATAATGTTTGTTCAGTAACTTGGTTATATTTTTCCTAATATATTTTAAAGATCTTTTCAAGTTACTACATGAGGATCTATCTATATCATAGGGAAGAAATTCTGTAATGGTGCTTCAAGATCTGGGAGACATTTGGGGTTCTAATATTTATCTTTGTTCTGTGGGTCCAATGGTTCTGTACTTGGGTTTAATGGTGTCTAGGACCATCAGGGTTATGCCAGGTGGTATTTCAGGACCATGCAGGGCCAGGAAACAAACTCATGCTAGGCATAATCTCTAGTGCTGTATGCTATCTCCTCAACCCCTATATTGCTTTTATTTTATTGTTTCTGTTTTATGGGGCTCAGGCTGCAAATGATCAAGGACTATTTCTTGCTCTCTGCATAAGAATGACCCCTAGGAACCACACTAAGTCCTGGGAATTTTAGCTGGGATATACTTCATGTGAGGCAAACACCTTCCCATCTGTACTATCCCTCTAGCCTACTGGAATGCTTTTGAAAATTACCTGATGGTATTCTAAAATATGGAAACTTTTGACTTTTTTAATTATATGAAACAGCACTAGCATATATAGTCCACATACATGCCAAATTTGTAAGTGAATATTTTTTGAATAAAAGAGGATTTTTATTGTATGGCGTTGAGGGAAAGACATAATGATTTGCACATTTGCAGTGGTGTTGACTGTTTTGTTTGTGATAAAAGTGATTCTGGTTTTTGTTTCTGTTCCCATAATCATTTCCTCCTGTGACCCTTCGAGGGCAGTTTGTGTGCTTCTGCACACCTGAGGAATCCGTGACTACTCCAAGCCCCTGATTCAGGGGGCCTGTGAGTTCTAGAGTCTTGGATAGTGAATAAATAAGTAAAGACATCCAATAGTATTTAAAAATACCCTAGTGCAGAGTACCTCTGGGAACAAAACTTCTTTGAATAAAATCCGTGAACTTAGAGAAAAACAGAAACCATATTGCTTTCCTGATTCTGAGTTGGCAGAGGTGACTGAGGACCGACCACAGCATGCCAGGTATAAGATATGTGCTTTGGAGATAATGATGGTGAGTGAGTCACTTTCCCTGTTCCTGTGGTAATGGAGCCACTACCCAGAGGACATTTTCTCTGCCATCAGACCCATGTCTCCTGTACACTATCAAAGAGGGTCCTTGGATCATAGACCTCTTCTCTGTGCCACAAAGAATGTCTCTTCTCCTTTCAATCATTGGTGAAGCTATTTTTACCTTTTTGTTTTCCCTTAGTTTGCGGTGTTGAAGCTCAAACCCAGGGCTAACCATGAGTAAACATGTATTCTTTCCCACGCTTAATTTTGCCTTTGATAAGAACATTTTAAAGAGTGGATCAATGGGTCCTGTCTTTTTTTTTTTTCCTGGTAAAGAACACTTCCAAAGCAGTGTTCATGAGACTCAGGTCTTCCAGTGGTTTTCAGCAATTTGGTTGGTGATTCAATTCAAGGGCCTGAGAATGCCCTGCTGCTCTGAGCCAATGGTGCTGTGGATTACTGAGGCCAACCCTGCAGTGGTAGGGAGTCTACAGGGCTGCACCCAGTGTGGTAAAGGATTGAATGGGGATCAGTTGATGCAAGGTGTGCTCATAGCCCCTGCACTTCTCTCTCGCCCTAATATATTTTAAAATAGAGTGATTTTTGCATGACAGAGAAATTCAGAGTGAGCTGGGAAGAGTAGATAAACTGAACATGGCAAAAATCAAGACCACAGATGATTATCAGGATGATCCAAGCTCATTTGTTGAATGTCTACTCTGCTCCAGGGACTGTTCATTGTGATATAGCTTATTTGAACCTCTATTGATTTTATCATCCCACTTTATAGGGAAAGAAATGTATACCTGGAAAGAATGTGTATCTAGATGAGGGTACATAGCTACTAAGTAGTGGAGCCTGGGTTGATTTTCAGAACATATAGTCATGATTTTACTTCTGTTCCCTTTGTCTCACATGGTCTTCTGAAAGATAGTCCCTTAGCTGCATGTACCTAAATTGTTGCTCCAATCACCTAATTTGTTTCACAGCTTAATGATCTGTGTTGTTCTCACAAGAAAACATGAAAGTCCAAAGGTGGTTGGTTTGAATCTCGGTGTCCCATTTGGTCTCCTGTGCCTGCCAGGAGCTATTTCTGAGCAGACAGCCAGGAGGAACCCCTGAGCACCACCGGGTGTGCCCCCCCCCCAAAAAAAAACATGAAGGTCTAGACTCAAAGAAGGAATGCATTTTGGGAAGATGGATTTGTTGTTGTTATATTATTTGTAGATTACACCCAGCATTGTCAGAGATTTACTCCTGGCTTAGCACTCAGGAATTTTGGGCTCTGGAAACCATTTGGGCTGCTGAAGATTGAACCCAGGTTGGCAGTGTGCAAGGCAAATGCATTGCTCTGGCCCCTAGATGGGATTCTTTTCTTTCCAAAGAAGATAAGGGGCCATAGATCTAGATTAGTGGTTGAGCATATACCTAATATGAGTTAAGTCCCTGAGTCTGAATCTAATATCACATGACCTCTGAGCCCCAGCAACTCTGTGTGATCACCCCACAGGATGTCCTGAGCATCACCAGAACCATCCCTGAACACAGAACTCAGAGTAGCCTGGAATATCATCACATAACGCCCCCCCACCCAAAATGAATAGAAAAATATAAGAATAAGGGTAATTTGAAACAAATATATATTTGGAGGGGAGCATACTTAGTGATTTTCAGAGCTTAATTCTGGTTCTGCACTCAGTAATTACTCTTGGTGATCCTTGGTTGGACCATATGAGTTTCTGGGGATTAAACTCAGATCAGCCGTGTGTAAGGCAAACTCCCTATTCCTGAACCATATTTCTGTCTTTGGGAACTTTAATATGATTTTTTTTCATTTTTTGGGTCACACCTGGCAGTGATCAGGGGTTACTCCTGGCTCCAAGCTTAGAAATCGCTCCTGGCAGGCCTGGGGGACCATATGGGATGCTGGGATTCGAACCAATGACTTTCTGCATGAAAGGCAAAATGCTTTACCTCCATACTCTCTCTCCAGCCCCAAGGGACCTTTAATATCGTGATTAAAAATACTTCTTAGGGGCCCTGGAGATAGCATGGAGGTAAGGCGTTTGCCTTTCATGCCAAGGGTCATCGGTTCGAATCCCGGTGCCCCATATGGTTCCCTGTGCCTGCTAGGAGCAATTTCTGAGCATGGAGCCAGGAGTAACCCCTGAGCACTGCCGGGTGTGACCCAAAAACCAAAAAAAAAAACAAAAAACAAAAACAAAAACAAAACTGTAAAACAAAAATACTTCTTAATGGGCAGGAGAGAGCACAGGGGTTAAGAATTTTGACTAACCTGAAATTGACTCGGGTTTTATCCCTGGCACCTACATTTGGGTGCTTGGATCTCCAGAAATGATCCTTGAACACAGAGCCAGGAATAAGACCTGGCTACTGCAGGCTGTGGCCCCAAACTAACACACACATGCCCACATCCATGTACTGTGGACTTGAAGAAATTACTGTAAGAGGAGCAGTCATCTTGGCCATTATGTTTATCTCTAAAGAAATAAATCAACATTTTGGACTGTCTGCCCATCTCTAGACCATGAAGAGAAAGCAGCATCATTTGCAGAGAAATTGCATTTTTGCCTGGATCTGAGTCATGGGGAATCTGGGAGCCTGGGTTTTCTTGGTCTTGAAGAGAAGAACAGGCTGTTGACAGGTCTGGGGGCTGCTCTGCTCCCTTGGGGCCTGCTGGTCATTCGGCTTCTCAGTCCTGACCTGGAGAGTGAGTCTGCATTCATTGAGCAGCTTATGCGCTGGTTTCCTGTGCATTTAATTTATTTCCACTTCGTTCCACCCTCTATTTTGACTCCCTTTGACCTCTGGCCATTCTCAGAGGGCTTGCCTAATCACATGTAAAAATAAAATTTCGGGAGTCTCCTGACGCCACATTTAGATGCGGAGGCTGCGAATGACTGATGGCTGGAGGCCACTGAGAGAGGCACTGCGTGCACCGTTCATCTGTGAAAACTTTCTCTCCTGCCAGTTTCCTGCCAGAACCGATGTAAATCAATGTGTCAGTTTCTTGATGGAAATAACTTTCTCCCCCACTTCTGCAGAAAGAGGTTTCTGATGGAGTCAGCCTGACCCTCCACGAGCCTCTGGGGAGGATAATAGCATGTGCCCTCTGATGCTAAAGAGGGAAGAAGATTGTGTCTCCTCCACCCCCAAGGGTCCTCCTGGACTCTGGACTTGACCCTGGCTGGGCCTTAATAGAACAGACACTCACCCAGATGGAGCTGACAGTTCTGGGAGCATGTACTCTGGGTCCACACAGAGATGTTGAACCTCAGCAGAAAAATTCAGCTACACATTTTTACAAGGCCAGCTTTCTGCTCGGGTTGGGGTGGAGGGGACCTGACTGCTATCCCTTTCCTTATATATTCCCCTCCATATACTCATTCACCCTCCACTCCTTCCCATCATGTCCCCCCAAACCACAACGCAAAGCCACATTTTGGTGGTGGTATATAAACCAAAGCAATTTCTTTTCTTTCTAGAACCCAGATCAATTTTTCTGTTCTTGACTTGTGGTGTGGGAAGATAGACAGTGGTTGAGGTTTATCTTCTCAGTTGAACTACGGTGATGTCTAAGACCCCAAACAGTAACCACTGCTGATTTCTACTCACATAGAATATGCATTGTTATTTCAGCATAAGAAAGAAATGTGCTAGTCTAATTCAATCTTTCCTTCCTCTGATTTATCATATAGGTATTTTTGTTATTAATGAATCAACTTTATCTTTTTTTTTTTTTTTTTTGGTTTTTGGTTTTTGGGTCACACCCGGCAGTGCTCAGGGGTTACTCCTGGCTCCATGCTCAGAAATTGCTCCTGGCAGGCACGGGGGACCAGATGGGGCACCGGGACACCAGATGGGGCACCGGGACTCGAACTGATGACCTTTTGCATGAAAGGCAAACGCCTTACCTCCATGCTATCTCCCAGGCCCCAACTTTATCTTTTTTTAAATAATTTTTATTGTGACCAAAAGTGAATAGCAAATATTTCACAGTAATATTTAAGGTACATAGTGACAATGAATCAGGGCCATTCCCACCACCAGTGTTGTCCTCCCTCCACCCCTTTTCCTAGCATGTGTTCCTCTTTTGCCCCATGGAGTGCCAGTGTAACTGTTCCTCTCTGTATATACCTTGTTGTA
>PVKC010034534.1:0-13721 GCA_004027635.1 Crocidura indochinensis
AAAAAGATATCAAGGGAATCCAGATAGGAAAGGAAGAAGTCAAGCTCTCACTTTTTGCAGATGACATGATACTCTACTTAGAAAACCCTAAAGACTCTACCAAAAAGCTTCTAGAAACAATAGACTCATATAGCAAGGTGGCAGGCTACAAAATTAACACACAAAAATCAATGGCCTTTCTATACACCAATAATAATAAGGAAGAAATGGGGTTGTTTTTTAATGTCCATTTCTTTCTTATTACTGTTGGTGTATAAAAATGCCATTGATTTTTCCTTGTTAATTTTGTAGCCTGCTACCTTGCTATATGAGTCTATTGTTTCTAGAAGCTTTTTGGTAGAGTCTTTAGGGTTTTCTAAGTAGAGAATCATGTCATCTGCAAAAAGCTAGCGCTTGACTTCTTCCTTTCCTATCTGGATTCCCTTGATATCTTTTACTTGCCTAATCGCTATAGTGAGTACTTGCAGTGCTATGTTGAATAGGAGTGGTGAGAGAGGACAGCCTTTTCTTGTACCAGAATTTAGGGAAGGCATTTAGTTTTTCTCCATTGAGGATAATATTTGCCACTGGCTTGTGGTAGATTTCCTTAACTATATTGAGAAAGGTTCCTTCCATTCCCATCTTGCTGAGAGTTTTGATCAAGAATGGGTGTTGAACCTTATCAAATGCTTTCTCTGCATCTATTGATATGATCATGTGGTTTTTATTTTTCTTGTTGTTGATGTTGTGTATTATGCTGATAGATTTACGGATGTTAAACCAGCTTTGCATGCCTGGGATGAAACCTACTTGATTGTAGTGAATGATCTTCTTAATGAGGCATCCAATCTTATTTGCAAGGATTTTGTTGAGGATCTTTGCATCTGCATTCATCAGCAATATTGGTCTGTAATTTTCTTTTTTTGTTGCATCTCTGCCTGGTTTAGGTATCAAGGTGATGTTGGCTTCATAAAAGGTATTTGGAAGTATTTCCGTTTTTACATTTTCATGAAAGAGTCTTGCCAGGATTGGTAGTAGTTCCTCTTGGAAAGTTTTAAAGAATTCATTAGTGAATCCACCTGGGCCTGGGCTTTTGTTTTTGGGCAGACATTTGATTACCATTTTAATTTCATCAATGGTGATGGGGTTGTTTAGATATGCTACATCCTCTTCCTTCAACCATGGAATATTATAAGAGTCCAAGAATTTATCCATTTCTTCTAGGTTCTCATATTTAGTGGCACAGAGCTTTTCAAAGTAGTTTCTGATTACCCTTTGAATCTCTGCCATATCAATAGTGATCTCTCCTTTTTTATTCCTGATATGAATTATCAAGTTTCTCTCTCTCTTTCTTTGTTAGTTTTGCCAGTGGTCTATCAATCTTGTTTATTTTTTCAAAGAACCAACTTCTGTTTTCGTTGACCTTTCAGATTGTTTTTGGGTTTCCACTTCATTGATTTCTGCTCTCAGCTTTGTTATTTCCTTCTGCCTCACTATTTTTGGGTCCTTTTGTTGAGCACTTTCTAGTTCTGAAAGCTGCATCATTAAGCTACTCAGGTAAGCCCTTCTTTCTTCCTGATGTGTGCTTGCAAAGCTTTAAATTTTCCTCTCGGTACTGCTTTTGCTGTGTCCATAAATTTTGATAATTTGTGTCTTCATTATCGTTTGTTTCCAGGAATCTTTTGATTTCCTTTTTGATTTCATCTCGGACCCACTGAGTATTCAGTATGAGGCTGTTTAACTTCCAGGTGTTAAAGTTTTTCTTCTTTGTTCCTTTGGAATTCACAAATAATTTCAGAGCCTTGTGGTCAGTAAAGGTAGCCTGCAAAATTTCAATTCTCTTGATATTATGCAGATATGTTTTTTGTGCCAGCATGTATTCTATCCTGGAGAATGTCCCATGTACATTGGAGAAGAATGTGTATCCAGGTTTCTGGGGATGAAGTGTCCTATATATATCCACTAGGCCTCTTTCTTCCATTTCTCTCTTCAGATCCAGTATATTCTTCTTAGGTTTCAGTCTGGTTGACCTTTCCAGTGTTGACAAAGCTGTGTTGAGGTCTCCCACAATTATTGTGTTATTATTGATGTTATTTTTCAGCTTTGTCAACAATTGTATTAAATATTTTGCTGGACCCTCATTCGGTGCATATATGTTTAGAAGAGTGATTTCTTCCTGGTCTACATACCCCTTGATTAATATATAATGTCCATCTTTGTCCCTTTCAGCATTTCTGAGACTAAAGTTAGCATTATCTGATATTAGTATAGCCTCTCCAGCTTTTTATGGGTGTTGTTTGCTTGGATAATTTTCCTCCAGCCTTTTATTTTGAGTCTATGTTTGTTCTGACTCTTCAGGTGTGTTTCTTGTAGACAGCAGAAAGTTGGATTGAGTTTTTTGATCCATTTAGTCACTCTGTGTCTCTTAACTGGTGCATTTAGTCCATTGACATTGAGAGAAAGAATTGTCCTGGGATTTTCTGACATCTTTATATCGAAGTTTGGTGTGTCTTTTGGATAGTCTTGTCTTAAATTAAGTCTTTCAGTTTTTCTCTTAAGTGTGGTTTTGAGTCTATAAAGTTTCTGAGCGTTTTTTTGTCTGTGAAACCATGCATTTTTCCATCAAACCGGAATGTAAGTTTTGCTGGGTACAGAATTCTAGGTGAAGCATTCATTTCATTCAGTCTTGTCACAATTTCCCACCACTGCTTTCTGGCCTTGAGTATTTCTTTTTTTTTTGGTTTTTGGGTCACACCCAGCAGTGCTCAGGGGTTACTCCTGGCTCCATGCTCAGAAATTGCTCCAGGCAGGCACGGGGGACCATATGGGGCACCGGGATTCGAACCGATGACCTTTTGCATGAAAGGCAAACGCCTTACCTCCATGTTATCTCCCGGGCCCCGAGTGTTTCTGGTGACAGGTCTGCTATAAATCTCAAGGATGCTCCCTTGAATGTAATTTTCTTTTTGATCTTGTTTGCAGAATTATGTTTCTTTCTGTGGGATTCAAAATTGTGACTAGGATGTGTCTTGGGGTATTTTTTCTGGGGTTTCTTTTGGTTGGTACTCTTTGGGCATGCAGGATTTGATCACATACATTCTTTAGCTCTGGGAGTTTCTCTTTTATGATATTCTTGACCATTGATTCTTCCTGGAAATTTTCTTCCTGTGTCTCTGGAACTCCAATGATTCTTAAGTTGTTTCTGTTGACCTTATCATAGACCTCTATTTTCATCTGTTCCCATTCTTTGACTGTATTTTCCAGTGTCTGTTCATTTGTTTTAAGTTTTTTTTTTCCAATCTCTCCCGCTGTATGGAGTTGTTATTTATCTCATCTTCCACAGCACCAATTCTAATCTCAGCTTCTTCTACCCTGGTGTTGAGCTTATTCATTTTGCCATACAATTCATTTACTGAGTTTTTCAGGCCTGCTAGTTGACATGTTATTTCAGTTTGGAGTTTTGTGATTTCTGTCTTCATATTTTCTTGGTTCTTATTAGTGTTCTGTTCAACTCGATCCATGGTTTCTTTAAATTCTTTGAGCATCTTCCATATTGCTTTTCTAAAGTCCTTTTCTGAGAGATTGATTAGTTCGTTGGTCATTATCTGGTCATCAGAATTATCATCTTTGTTCTCTATGTCTGATGCTGGCCTGAGTTGTTTCCCCATTGTCACACTGTATTGTGGGTTTTTCTACGTGTTGTGGTGTTATTCATTGGGTAAGTCATGTATGAGGCCACACTCCTCTGTCTCTGCCCTTTCTGGTGGGTTGATTTGCCTGCAGGAACACTGATGAAATCCAGTCTCAGGCAGCGGCAGGAACTCAGGTGAGATCGGATCTCAGGCAGCTGGAAACCGCATGACCCAAGATGGCCTCTGCGCCCCTCTGTGCCCCAGCAGAAGGCAGCAGGAACCAGTGTGGATATGTCTCCACCCGCCTCTGTAACAGGTAGCCTCACCCACAGGAACGCTGATGAAATCCACTCTAAGGCAGCAATAGGTACGCTGGTGAGATCGAATCCCAGGCAGCTGGAAACCGCATGACCCAAGATGGCCTCTGCGCCCCTCTGAGACCTCGCAGAAAGCAGCAGGAATCTGTGTGCATACGTCTCCACCCTCCTCTGAAACCTATCTCTGTATTACTTTACCTTCCTGTTCTTCCAGTTGTTTAGTGGAGCTCCACATTTGCTGATTACTGAATGGAAACAATTATCAAAGGTGATGCTTCTGGTTAAATGCTAAGGGTTTTGGCCTATAAAACTTGTCTCTTTACATGTCTAAATAACAGAGCAATTTTAGGTTGCTTATGAAGACGTAGAGCAACTTTGGAAAAACAAGAGACCATCAATTTTCAAACTCTTTTAGGAGCTCTCAGAAGACGTCTCAAACTTTATTACTTTAGGGCTGAGGTGATAGTATAGTGGTTAAGGCTCTTTTGCCTTGCCTATGCCTGGTTCTATCCTGACTCTAAATCTTCCCCTAAGAACCATGAAGAGTGATCCCTAATATGGACTCATTAGTGATATAGGAGCTCAATATTTTATGAAGAGGTTTCACCCAAGTTGAAGTTACACAGGAATTAGCCTTCAGATAATTTTTATCTACTTAGATCAATTTCCTAGAAAAATGTCATATGACTTGTTTATTTTTTTAATTTGTGATTAACTAAAGAAAGAAAAGACTTTACAAATTCCCCACGTTACCCTAATTCCGCTCTGCAGACCACCCTGCTAGCAACCACAGGACAAAAGACCCATCTCCTCTTCCATCCTCATCTTTTATCTATGGAAAAATAAATCTCACCTAGAAAGTGAGACCATCCAGTTTCACTACCAATCTAAGGTGCTTCATTCATAAAATAACATCCGATGAGAAACCATGTGGGAGTTGATTGACATATAGACAGACAAATCCCTTGATCCTAAAATTAACCATAATACTATAACAGGGGTGATGAACAAGTTTAACACAAAGAGCCAAAATTTTAAACTGTGAGAGTCAGAGAGCCACACTACGCAGTGACCTGCCAAAACAGACAAACACTCACACAAAAGCATCTAATTTTAATAATAATATACTAAGCACTTATTGCATTTTGCCATTTTGAGTGAGGGTCAAAATCCTGTAGTGATGGTGTGGCTGTGTCCTCCCCACTAAGAACTAACGGCAAGATGTGACCCACAATGTGACACACTGGTCCCCCCACTAGCTGGCCTGTGCAGTTGTTTCCGAGGGATGGGAGATAGGATAATGCAGCCTGGGGGCAGGACTACGCCTCGGAGATCTCTCCTCAGAGGTCCCTCCACAGAAGCAGCAGAACAAAATCCAAACTTGGCAAAGAACCACAGTATACAAAATAATGATAAGAGGCAAAGAACCACATTCATTTTGGCCAGGAGCCTCATGCAGCTCCAGAGCCACGTGTTCACCACCCCTGTAATCTAAGCTTCAGAGAACTTGCTTTTGACCCATATAGTATATAAAAGTTTTAGTATCATTTCACTATGGGAATGACACAGTGAGAAGGTAAAATGGCTATGTAGGATAGGTGACTATTGTTCCTCTCTCCTTTCCTTTTTCTTTCAGTAACACCAGTTTCTGAGTCGAAGAACTAGTTTTTTATTTTTGGTTATGTTTTCAGTCAGCTTATTTGCACTCAAATTTCACATAGGAGTGAATACATTTAGTAATTTATTTCACTTTTCTAACTATTTCACTTAGCACAATCACCTTATATTCCATTCATTCTGCCGCAAAGGGTATGATTTGAGCTTTCTTACTAGCTGAGCAATGGTCATTGATTACACACCAAAATTTCTTAATTCAATGATCTGTCAATGGGCATAACTTGTGCTGATGCTAATAAAATATACAGAGGCTTCAGTCAATAATGCGAAATAATAATTTTCATTTTTATTTCATTAGGTTTCTTCAACATACTGTAGTTTTATTAGACTTATGCAACATATTGTAGATAATGTGGCATTATTATTTTATCATCCCTTGCCTCATTTTATTCGTTGTGAATTAAGGGTCATATACACACAAGTCTGTGAGAGATTCATTAGAGCACTCATCTTCTAGTAACCTGGCAATCAAGAAATAAAATTGAATCACTGTCATATTCTTGTGACTCAGTGATACATTTCCTCTGGCAGGAAACTGTCCTATTTGACTTCACCTTAGGACAATGATTCATTCTAATTAGTATCTTCACCTGAATCCTTGAGGGGTTACTGCTGGTGATTCTCAGTTTCCATTCTTGGGGAAAAAGACAACTAATAGTTGTCTTTTTGTTAGTTTGGAGTTATAGTAAAAGTTTATAAGGTTTTCTGACTCTTTACCAATGACAATTGATAGAAATATTTAACTCTAAGCCTATTTCCTCTCAAAGGGTGAAATTAGTTGAATGATCTCATTTCTACTTATTTGAATTATCTCCTGTACCTCAACATTACCAATCTCCTCCAAAGCAGGTGAATTGGGAGGTTTATAAATTATGGTCTAGTTTTAGATTGAGTTGCAAAATGATCCTTCCTCTCACAAAAACATTTCAGCTATAAACATTGAATGATAATGGAAACACTAATATATTCCTTTTCAATTAATGTCTTCAGGATGTGGCTCTCAAAGTGGTGTTCTTTGGTCCAACTGTATCATCTATAGGCTTGTAAATGCATATTTTTATCTGCACCTAGATTTGCTGTATCAGAAACTGTGGTATTGAGGCTCAGAACAGTGTGTTCTAACAAGTCTTCATTTCCTTCTAGGTGAAAAAAAATGTCAGCTAAAACTTAAAAAAAAATCTAGGTGTTTTGTTCCACAAAAATAATTCTTCTGATAATAGCAGATAAATATTTTTTCTGCTGACTATCTTTTCTTCTGCATTTCTGAGGAGACTTCCCCCAAGAATTAGAGAAGTAGTGGAAGTTCACTAAATATTCTTTTAAAAAACTGCTTCTATATATATTTGGAAATTGAAGGAAAAATTTGAGTATGGACTATATGCTTCCCCTTTAGCTTGGTTTATTCAGTCTAATAACAATGTAGACAGTATCTTCAAACAAACTTAATTTATTCTCAGCTGTTTGAACGGAACATAGAAAAACAATTTTTTTACCATTTTCATTCTTTCCCAAAACATAGACCCACAGGTTTAAAATATATATTGCTTCTTCAAGAAAGAAGATGCAACCAGATTGGTAGAGGAAATTTTACCATGTTTTAATAGGTATATCTACATCATTACTTATCAAGAATAAAGTAGAAAGGGTCCATTGTAATCCCAGCTTTTCTTGATATAAATTAAACTTTTGAGATTACATTGGGCTATGCATAGATTTTTATATGTCTGGAAAAATAAAAGCTATCATCAATATTGAAAATTACTGAAATCACATAAAATGGTGGGAATGGCATCATTACAACGAATGTTGCTCTGGAACTGATCAAGGGGCTGAATGAAAAGTTTTTTCACTGTCAATTTTAATGTCTTCCATTTCCACAAAGCTGCATTTACTGACAGAAGAGGCTCAAAGTGATTGGACTCTATCATTGGCCACTTGACAGTGACTCATCTTTTTGGAGTACTAAACTTGAAGTGCTAAAATGCTATTGCTTTTTTGATTTGTAGTGTTTTTATGACCAAAAAAATGGAAGGCTAGTATGGTATAGATGTTATTAATGCTTTAAAGATAGATATAAAGCATAATCAATTTCTTACTATTTTAGGATATTTTAACCAATATGTTGGAGAACTTTGCAGGCATACCTGACGTAGATGTGAAAGGAACCTTCTTGATCATCTAATTTGGAACTGCTCTAACTCCTTTGACCTACTTCCTCCTTTTCAGAAAAAAAAATTACTCATTACTGCATTTTAAATCTACATTCTTAAGTGAACAAACAGAACCCTCAGATTGCATCCAAGTATACTGCTTCCCCTTGGATATTTCCAGTGCCCACTTTGGGATGCATTAATCGAATTCAACTTTTCATTTCACAGGAAACTGGGCTAACAACTTGTTCTCTTTACAGAGGATTTCTTGGGGATTTCTTTAAGTTCCACACACTGACATTAAACTAAATGTCAATATCTTGAAACTTACATCTAAAAATAAATATTTCTACAGATAACTTCCTTTCAAATCTAAACTCATTTGACACATTATCAGTATCCCTCACCCAATAATTGTCCTCAGAATGTAATAACCAAGACTTATTTTTACCACATAGAAATGTTCTATGTGTAGTATTTTTTCTAGTAAGGACAAATTCTAAATATGCTATCCTCTTATAATTATACTGATGATTGCTAAAAAGTTTGCTGGTGCCATCAAAAATATCTCTTACCTCTTGTATCCAATATCAGTAGCAGAGGTTGATCTAGTTAGTGGGTTGTTGAGTGACAAAGCAGGCTATATTCTTTCAAATCTCTCAAGTAAAACAATTAATAAAATTTTACAGATTTTGTGCTAAATGTTTAAAGCATGTAACATATGCTACATCTATATTACATCTTTATTCAGGCAAGCTATCTTAAAATCTCAGTAATCACATGTGACCAGTGTAATTACTATGTTAGACATAGACTTCTAGGCCACAAAGTCAAACAAGTCAATGAGAACTTTATCTGCAAGTTGATTAAGTAATTGATTTGAGGAAAATGTGACAAGTAAGAGAAGGAGAAGACTTATATTCCTTGGGTTCCAACTTTTTTTCTATTTGTTTTCCCTCCTGACCCAATCCCAAAGATCACTAGGAATTTTCCATGGCAAAGAAAGAATGAGGAAGGAAATTCTCATCTGTTTTTTCATTAAACTCTACATACTCAGGGGTAAGGACAATTAGAGAAAGACATCTATCTTGTATCTGCAAGAGTAGCCTTCAAGGAAAATAGGAATGGAAAGCTGATTAGGCAGAACTGCCAGTGACATATCTGGGTTCCTATTCTGAAATGAAGCATCTTGATTTAAGACTAGAAAATGGTAAATTGCAATCTCTCAGTTTGTGTTGGCTGCTGTATTAGCAAAGGATTACTCACATTGGAGTTAACCCATCCTCAACAGAGTCCTAAGCAAATGTTCCATTACTTACTTAGATATTCTTTCTTTGAAATCAGTGTATGTCCTCTTTTTTTATTTGTTTGTTTGTTTTTGTTTTTGGGCCACACCTGGTGATGCTCAGGGGTTACTCCTGGCTATGCATTCAGAAATCGCTCCTGGCTTGAGGGACCATATGGGACACTGGGGGATCCAACCACAGTCCCTCCTAGGCTAGGGCACACAGGCAGATGTCTTACCACTTGCCACCACTCCAGCCCTAGTGTATGTCTTCTTAAATGCAATAATTTAGAGATGTGGAGAAAACCAATTATTTCTACACTCCTGTTAAAATAAATTTAGACAACTTAGCAAATCTATGAAGAGATGACTTCACCAAGGTGGGGAGGCATGGCAAAAGGGGTATGACTTTTCTTTATACTTAACATCTATCTTTCAAATAGATTCAAGGAACTTGCCACATCCTCTGAGGATGTGAGAATAATAAAAGACAGATACTTTGAGGTAAAAGAAAATATCCAGTCTTAAAAACTGTTGATATAAGCCATTTTCAGTAGTTACCTACACAATGACTTACCAATAGCAAATAGGTGCCAATTGACTGTTTATATAACCACAGAAACCCAAGGTTACCAGAAATAGCCCATGCCTGTTAAAGTCCTTAAATAAATGTTGAGGTTCATAAATTTCCAGCTGAAAGTGGTCTGTTTATAACTTGGTAAATTCAAGTGTTATTTAGTGAGCATATAGTGTATTTACTCTAAAATTTTTATATGAATGCCCAACCAGTGGCATTTGGAGGTAGGATTTGGGGACATTATTAGTTTTGATAAAGCTACAAAAAGTGTCCTCAATACAAATCAAAGGCAGTTGCCACCTGAAAGTCAGTAAGGGTTCTCACTAGAGCCTGACAATGCTGATCTTGATTATAGATTTCAGAGCCTGCAAAAGTCCAAGAAAGAAGTGCCTATCATTTAAAGCAGCCCATTTTTGCTACTTTGTTATCATACGCAAGTTAAAGAAATTGTCTGCAATGTTTCTCTCAGGTGAGAACACGTGGTAATGGACAGAGATCTTTTTTAGAATAGCTAGTGTTACACAAAAGTAACATACCCAGGGAATAGTACTATGTGTTGTAAACTAGGTCAGCAACTTCATTGCCATGGAAGTGTCATGAGCTTGTTTATTCTGTCCTGGCCAATTGGGTCATCACTGTGAGCACTAAATGTTGCATATTTCTTTTTTCTTCTCAGTTTTTTCAGCATTCAGTTTTTCTCTCTACTCCTTTACAATGTCAGTTTATTATTAGTTTACACAATTTCAGCAGTATAGCTTAATATCACTACAACTGTAGAAGATTAGAACACCACCACCAAAGTTCTTTATCATCTTACTAACTGAATGGCTTCTTAATGGATTTTTTTCCAAATCTATGCCCCCTTTCCTCTTTCATTACTTTTATGAATAGTTTTATTGGCTCTCTTTTGTTTCAGCAAGCTCATTTACTTTATTTATTTATATTTTACAGATAAATAAAATAACCATGCAGCTATCTTTCATTTTCTGACTTATTTCAATTAACATAACCAACTTTTATTCCATTTATTTTGTCTTAAAATTTTATTTTTTAATAGCAGAGTTGCATTTCACTGTGTTAATGAAGCATAATTTCTTTTTTTAATAATATAGTATTTATTTTAAACATATTGGGTTACATATCATTGGCAATTATATATTAGGTACAAATTAACATAAAATCAGGAGAACTCCCATTACCAAAAAGTCCTCCCTCCACCTCTGTTCCCGTCCTACTTCCCATATCCTCTCCCCTACCCCCCCCGGGGGGCTGCTAAAGCAAGTGGTCCCCTCTGCGTCTAGCTTACTACTTGGTGGTCTTACACCTATTTGGTCTTGGCTACCTCCCTATTCCCCCCTGATTGGAAGGCGGAACTAGTCAGTACAAGTTATGTGGATTTGTTTGAAAAAGAAAAAAATAGAAGATAAAGAAAAAATGGATAAATAAAAGTAAATAAGAAAGAAAGAAAGAAAGAAAGAAAGAAAGAAAGAAAGAAAGAAAAAGAAAGAAAGAAAGAAAGAAAGAAAGAAAGAAAGAAAGAAAGAAAGAAAGAAAGAAAGAAAGAAAGAAAGAAAGAAAGAAAGAAAGAAAGAAAGAAAGAAAGAAAGGGATCAAATACTCCAGGAATGGGTGGAGTTCTTTCAGAGGCTTTCATTATTGGTTTGAGAGACAGAGGGGAAAATGAGGTGGCATAGAATAACCGTACATAAAGAATCGTCAAATGAAATATCTAGTGAGCATTAAATAAAAAACATACAAAGGTCATGGTATTGAGATAGAAATGTGGCAGTAAACGTAAGAAAAGAAAAGAAGAGAATAAATACATATACATGTACATGGAGACATCCACTTCAATAGCCAATCCACAATAATGAGATCAACAAAAGATAGATACGTAAATAATGATAATAAAAAAGATTGTTTTGTGCTTGTTTTTTTTTTCCCTCCTGCAGATGCACAGTAAATATTGGGGTCATTTGAAAGGAATTTCCTTTGCCTAAGAGATACAGGGTTTCTTCACCCTTGCCATATATTGTCATGGGATTGACTATAGACTCCTTTCAGGTTCATTTATTCTCCCCTTGGTGCTTTTGTATGGGAGATTTCTGCTGTATCCTGGGTGATAAAATCAGACGTCTGTATCTGGAGGTCTTGGCATCTACACAAGCCAAGGATTTGAACTTCTGCTTATGCTTTTCTGTGTGGTTCTAGTACTTCTGTTCCCTTAATGTCGTTTTTTTTTTTGTTTTTTGTTTTTTGTTTTTGGGTCACACCTGGCAGTGCTCAGGGGTTACTCCTGGCTCCATGCTCAGAAATTGCTCCTGGCAGGCACGGGGGGACCATATGGGGCACCGGGATTCGAACCGATTACCTTTTGCATGAAAGGCAAATGTCTTACCTCCATGCTATCTCCCGGGCCCCCCTTAGTGTCGTTTAATCTGTCTTCTGTAATTGGCAGATCTGGTCTTTGCACTGGTCGTAGGGAGGGGCCAGGCATAGCGTCTTTCATTACTTTTCCAGGAATCCCCTTCTGTTGCAATAGTCTCAGAAAGACCTCTGGAACTAGGGGATCATGGTTGTTATGTCGGTCGTAGCTCTCACCCTAGACTAGGGCTTTTTTATTGGTCCCAGTATACATACAGTCTGGCCTTGGTTCTGTCAACCAGTTGTCTGTAAATCACGTTCTTGGCATATGGATAGACCAAAGGGTAACAAGTCTTCTGGTGTTGTCTTATTGTTAGCTGATGAGGTAGGATAACTTGCTCTTTGGTCGAGTTGATTCCATTTTCCTCGTTGTCAGGGTACTTCATAATAGGGCTGGCACTTGTTGGTGTCTGAGCACTATTACGGATGTCCCAGTTGGGATTTGTTTCCTGTGGTTGTTGTGATGAAGTATGTTATTTCTACGATTGTGATCCAGGGTTCAAGGCTGGACAGTTGGTGTCTGATCACCTGTGGTCTAAGTTGGGTCCACGTGACATATTTACAAGGTAGGAGGTACCCCTGTATTGTAAACAAGTATGAGTTGTTATCCCTAATGAATAAGAGCTTGGTTTTATAGATTCCCCCCCCCACCTTTTTTAGTGTGCCTTTGCAGGGAGAAAAGGTGTTACATTATCTTCCCAGTGCATTTGAGGGTGGAGAGAGATGAAAACTAAAACAGGTCACACCCCCAAGGAAGATAAAAATAGAAATAAAAAAATGTGCTCACATGTACATATAAAAAGAGAAAAAGGTTTTTACCAAATGAAGTAAAGAAAAAGTAAAGAAAAAGAAATGAATAAAAATAAAAATAAAAAATAATAATAAATAAAAAATAATAAAAATTAAATTAAATTAGCTCTAGCCACCAGGTGATGCAGGAGAGTGTCTTGCATTTAGGGTAAGGAATATAAAGAAGTAGTGTAATACAGGTCTAATACTTATGATGGTAGTAGGTTTACCCTTTGTTTTTTGAGATTTTCTTGTGGATGTGGGTTCCCGGGGGCCTTTTCATCTCCCAACCCTACCTTCTTGAGATTGGCAAAAGGTTTGCGATAGGGAGGACTTGGGAGGAGTTGATGCATTGGGGGATACTTGTAGAACTAAGTCCGGTTTCAAGTAACTGTCCCTGTTAGTTAGGAAGGGTTGGTAAGGAGAATCATGCAGCATGAGTCAGGAGGAGAGTTGATTGTCTTTTCTTGAAGGGGGCGGGGTGCGGGTTTGACTGGTTGTCCCTTTGCTTGGGTGCTGGGCACTGGATCGCTGGGGTAGACGGTCATTCTTGATGCCTATTGGTTTGGGGACTGAGGATGAAGAGTTTTAATAAGTTGGGGAGTTTGGGTGGGAGTGAGGGGTGGAGGGATGGTCAAGTTTTCAATGGGGGGAGAAGGGGAAAGTATATGGAAGGGGCAGGAAAGAAAAGATAAAATTAGAAGGAAAGGACAGAAAAGGAGAGTAAAATAAGGGAAAAAAACAGCAGTGAGAAGAGTGGAGAAAAGAGCAAGGGAATGCTAGTTTGAGTGTGTTAGATCAGTAGAGCCTGTAGTATAAGTCTGTAGGTCACAGTCGCTGCTTTGATGGTCTGGGTGATCTCGTGCTTCTGGTCCTATATGAAGGTGTAAC
>PVKC010034535.1:0-13689 GCA_004027635.1 Crocidura indochinensis
AACTGTCTAAGATGCCAGGGATCAAACCTGGATCAGCCTCATGCAAGGCAAGTGCCTTACTAGCTTTACTATCTCTTTGGCTCTGAACAATTCATTCTTAATTCTATGGTTATCATTAGAATTACTTGTGGGAGGGGCTGGAGCAGTGGTGCAGGGTGTAAGGCATAACACTGGTTTGATCCCAGGTGTCCCATATGGTTCCACAAGCCAGAAGCAATTTCTGAGTACATAGTCAAGAGATTTCTGAGCATATAGCTAAGAGTAACCCTTGAGCATCACTGGGTGTGCCTCCCTCAAAAAAAAAAAAAAAAGAATTACTTGTGGAGCTTGTAAATCCTACTGATAACTTGAGATCATCGGAATCTAGTGATTTAGGGTGGAATGGATGTTAGTGTGATTTAAAATAGCTCCAGATGAAATATGCCTTATGCATTTACAAAGCTTTTCAGACTTGTACAGATTAGTTATTTATTATTTCTATCTTAATCTACTCCTGGGACTTTCCTTGGCCCCTTAAACCTTGCCCTAGGGTCTCAGTACTGAATTATAGATATAATCAAGCTCCTGCCTGAGTGCCATTGCATTTGTTTTTTTCCTTTGGACATTTTGTCTCCAAATTCACATATGCACTTCCTCACCTCCTTTGGGGATTTACTCCACTGCCACCTTCTAGTCATGCTGACCTTGACAACCTTACTGAGAATTGCAGTGCTTTGATATTCCTTGTCCTGTATCTTCCTATATTTCATTTATATTATTTTTACCCCACAATATTACTTATCTATCCATAGTACTAATTTCTACCTACCTCATAATGATTCATCAATGAGTGGAGACAATTATGTTTGCTCTGTTTGCTGCTGTGTTCCCAGAGCTTAGAACAGGGTCTATATAGGGAAAATTCTCAGAAACATTTAACCAAATAAATAAAATAAGGAGCAATGGATTTTGGGGGGGGGGTCACACCTGGCAGCACCCAGGGAATACTCCTGGCTCTATGCTCAGAAATCACTCCTGGCAGGCTCAGGGGATCATATGGGATGCCGAAACACTGTCCTTCTGTCTGCAAGGCAAAAACACCCTATCTCCATGCTATCTCTCCGGCCCAGTGAATTTTTAATGCACATATAGATGTATAGAACATTGCTTGTTCTCCTTCTCATCACCCTCACCCTCATGTTTTTACTGTACAGTTACTATTTCTTAAATCTGGTATTTTATAGAAGTGAAATGACTAGAGCCAGTTCAGTCTTCAATGCTAGTTCTTAGGCCAGAAGTGAATCAGCATTTCAAAAACACTGTATTCTACTCATGGCAAATCCATTTTAACTACTTTTCCATTACTGAGCATATCTGTATGTCTAGCTTTTTTGTTGTTGTTGTTTTGGAGTCACACCCAGCAGGTCTCATAGGTTAATCCTGCTCTGCTCTCAAGAAGTCCTCCTGGCAGTGCTCAGAGTAATATGACGCTGGGGATTGAAACTGGGCTGGTGGCATGCAAGACAAATGCCCTACCCACATTGCTATGGCTCCAGATCCATATATTTGTATGCTTGGCATTCTTAACTCACATTAGAATATCTCAGCTTTGCAAGTGTGAGTTTTGCAATCTAGTGTTCTGATAATCTATGACAAATACTGACATGAATTCATATAGATTTTCTAAACATTTTGAAATCACTATTCACTCAGTCAAGCAATGCAATCATAATATAGAAATATGGGTTTCAAATACACCAATCAAACATTTAATATTTGTTACATATTGACTTAGTTCATATTGAGTTAACACATACGATGCATCTGTGTATAGATAAAGAATAGATAGTAAGGAACTGGAATAGTTTGTGTAAGATACTGATGGAATGGGGACCAGGGTAAATGGATCTTGAAGAGAATATATAGGCCAGTCAGAAGTTCAGAGTTAGAGTAATTAGGTCATATTGGTCAGATATGCCAATCTGAGCATTTACAAATGTCAAGGAGACTGTAAAGTTCAAAGAACTTCCCAACAGTCTTAGTCCAACTTTTTCATTGAAGAAATAAAAGGCCAGAAACAAAAAACTAGGCATTAAGACAAGAGACTTGAGTTTATCTCCAGTGTCAACTGAACCAGAATAGACATAAATTTCATCCAAATCTGAATTTAGCAATTTATTTTACTAGATGGTATGATGGTGGAACTATGGAAGCCTGGCAGAAAAAGCACTCGAGAGAAAGAAAATATCCCATATTTCAGTGTGTTTTAAATAAGTCTTTCATAAGTGAGGCTGTCAGATCATATCCTAGGTTCTAGCTTTCCTCTTTAAAGTTTGATATGAATTAATGTGGCATGCTTCAGTTTGATTTGGGAAGATTGGGGACCTAAAGATACAAGTGTGGAAACTCTCCCAAAGCTAAAGCAGCTAGCTAATACTGTTACTGTTCTTTCTGCTCTAGGGAATGGAACACACAGGACTGAGTGTGGGTGTGTTATTTTATTTCTGATTATGATATTGGCCCTCTTTAAAAAAACTTTAGATTTCATTATTACTCCTTGAATTTTCTTTTCTTTTTTGGGGAGGTGGTCATACCTCAGGCAGTGCTCAGGGGTTACTTCTGGCGCTATGTTCAGAAATCGCTCCTGGCAGGCTCGGGGGACCTTATGGGATGCCAGTATTCGAACCACCATCCTACTGCATGGAAGACGAACGCTCTACCTCCATACTATCTCTTTGGCCTGGAATTTTCTATTTTTGGTGACCACCAGCCAACAACAGTTCTCCCAATCTTGCAAAAGTGCCTAAAGGCTTGGGTTGGAACAGCTAATAGCAGAAACTGGAATGGAGATTTATTTTGCAAAGGCTAATTTCATGTTTTTGTAGATCCCTTTAAGTTTTTTTCCTCTGGATATGCCTGTCTGTTACACCAAACACAGTCTTTTGTGTTGTGAAATCTGTCAAAATGGAACAGAAGTAAGAACACTGTTTATGTTAGTGCTCTACATCCGGAAATGCTTGGGTTATTCCTTGCTCTGCGTTCAAGCATCATTCCTGGCTATGCTCAAAGTACTATATGTATGCTGGGGATTGAACCCAGGTCAGCCACATTCAAGATAAGCACATATCTGTTATACTATTGCTCCAGACCAGTACAATTAGAACACTGAAATCAGATGGACAGGGAAGATTGAAGGTTTAATGAAGTGAGGGTCGTGCTCGCTTCAGCAGCACATATACTAAAATTGGAATGATACAGAGAAGATTAGCATGGCCCCTGCGCAAGGCTGACATGCAAATTCGTGAAGTGAGGGTCATCATGAGAGCAGACCCTTTATGTAATCATTCCCCTTTATGGTCCAGTGATTTTCAAGGACCCCACGCACTTGATAGATATATCAAGGAGACAAAGCAAGCCTTGGTCAGGAGTTTGTGCTTGGTTAGGAGTTACACACATCAGGCAAACATTCTCAGGCTGTTCTTTAGTTACATAACAGATGCCGAGTTGGATTTACTATAACTTTACACTTTATCCTTATCTTCCAAGGTCTGCAATGAAGACCAGATCAACAAAGAATAGCAAAACAAACAAAGAACCAAACTATAAATTGGGCTTCTATAATCTAGAAATACCACTCCTAGGAATATACCTTACAGTATACAATGCAGAAAAGTTCTTTGCACTCCTATATTCATTGCAGCACTATACACAATAAACAGAATCTGAAAACTAGCTATGTATCTGAGAATAGATGAGTGGATAAAGAAACTGTGGTATACCTACACAATGGAATACTATACAACTGTTAGGATAAATAAAGTCATGAAATTTACTTATATTTGGATGGATATGGAGAATATTATGCTGAGAAAAATGAGTGAGAGGGAGAGGAATAGATATAGAATGATCACACTCATTTGTGGAATATAAAAAAATGATAGTATGGTAATAATATCCAAATACAATAGAGACAATGACCAGTAGGACCATTCTATGGCAGGAAGCTTGCCACAAATAGAGAAGGAGTGCAGTTAGAGCAGAGAAGGGACCATTATAACAATGATAGATGAAAATAATCACTCTGGACAAGGAATGGGTGCTGAAAGGAGATAAAGTTATAGGCATGATGTTCCTTCAGTAATAATATTGCAAACCACAGTGTTTAAAAGGAAAAAAGTAAGAAAATGAAGGGAAAAAGGAAAAAAAAAAGGAAAAAGGGAAGAAAAATATCTGACACAGAGGCAGGCATTATAGCGCAAGAGGGAGGGCAGAAAAGAAACTGGGCATTGGTGGTGAAAAATATGCACTGAAGGGCTTTGTACCTTATATGAATGAAACCCAATCATGAACACCTTTGTAACTGTGTATCTCATGGTGATTCAGTTAAATAATTTATTCATTAAAAAGCGAAAACAGGGGCCAGAGCAATATACAGTAGTAGGGCATTTGCCTTGCATGTGGATGACACAGAATGGACCTTGGTTGATCTCTGGTGTCCCATATTGTTCCCCAAGTTAGGAACAGTTTCTGAGCACATAGCCAGAAGTAGCCCCTGAGCATCACTGGGTGTGGCCCAAAAATCAAACAAACAATAAAGGCAAAAACAAAGAATAACTCTGCCCAGAGGCAGCAGAAACTGAGAAATAGTAGTTATTAGGAAGCTTAATATTGGGGAGGGGTATGGAGATAAGGATGGGGAAGAACACTGTGGCAATGGTGGAGAAAAATGTGGTGTTGAAATGTGTTATTATGAAACCCTACCATGGTGCTTAAAAAAAACAAGGAACAGCAAAGAAAACACAATCTAGTAGTAGGTTATTAAATCATAAATTTATGTTCCTTTTCCTAATCTATTGTGAAATATTATGAGAGAAATTCATAGGTGTCTAAAATTATAAGGCTAGATGTGGTCTAGAGAAATAGGGTAGTGTGCTGATGGTAAAGTAGGTAGGATACTTACTTTTCACATAGTTGACCTCTCAGTTAAATTTCTGGCAGCTCATATGGTTCTGTGATTCTGTCAGGAGTGATCCCTGAGTACAGAGCCAGGAGTAAGCTCAGAGAACCCATGGGTGTGGCCCAAAAACAAGTTAAAAAAATAAAGAATAGGTGTTTAACAGATTATGAGAATGACTTGATCATGTCAACAAGTAATCTGAAAGTGAAACTAGAAAAATTATATAAATATAGGAAGGGGATTATCTGGAGTTCAGAGATTTATCATAATCATGTTTTGATTAAAAAAGCTGTATTGGTAAAACAATAAAATGTGAAAGGGCATGTTTAATATTTAGATAAATTCTTGGGAGAGTGAGTATGTTTATTTTAGTCTTTGGTTATATACTGATACACAGGCTTAATCCTACTAATAAATATATTATTAAAAATAAAATAGAATAGAAATAATCTTATCAAATGAAAAACAAAGTTAGAGGACCTACATTTCCCAATTTTAAAACTTAGAACAAAGCTATGGTAATCAAAACAGTGTGATACTGGCATTTGGACAGGTTTATAAATCAGTGGAACACAATCAAGGGGCCCAAAATAAACCTTTATATTTAGACCACAGTTTGTTTATCCACTAATCTTTTCATAGACATTTTGACTGTTCTAATTTCTAGTTATTACAAATAGGATTACAATGAACATTTACATACAATCTTTGTATGAACATGTGCTCTCATTTTTCACAAATACCAGGAGTACTGGCATTATTATATAAGATTATTCTCAATTAAAAATTTTCCTGTGATAGAAAATGTACAACATAGAAAATTTTCATTTATAATCATTTTAGCCATTTTATTTTATTTTATTTTAGATCACCTGGTGACTCTCAGGGGTTACTCCTAGTTATGTGCTCAGAAATTGCCCCTGGCTTGGGGGACGATATGGGATGCTGGGGAATTGAACTGCAGTCAGTCCTAAGTTAGCGCATGCAAGGCAACCAACCTACCGCCTGAGCCACTGCTCCATCTTAACCATATTAAAGTGCTTTGTTGAGTATGTTCAAATTACTGTTAAACAAAACTTTTCCATCTTGAAAATCTGAAGTTCTGTGCTCATTAAGCAACAGCTCACAGCTTTCCTCATATCCTGACCCATGATAAACATTATTTTACTTCCTCTTTCTCTGGTTGACTACTTTACATACCTCACACTAGACACATGCTATTTGTTTCTTTGGGTTTAAGTTACTCAACACAATGCCCTTAAGTTTCATTGGGGCTGCAGCATGGGGAAAATAATGCTGAAAAATAACCTTTCATGTGTATATGTCACACTTGATTTCAACATTTATCTGTGCATGGACATCTGGATTACTTCCATCTCTTGGCTATTTGAACAGTGTTGCTATAAACTTCATCATGCAAATATCTACTAAGAATTTATTTAGTTTAAAGAAACTCACAAACTATTTACTAAAATGGCTGTCTCAGATTACATTTTCGTCAGTAGTGTATGACAGTCTCAGTTCTTCAAAATTCTGTCAACATTTGGTATGACCAGTCCTATTAATTTTAGCTACTTTCATAGGTGTCCAGTAATATCTCATTATGGTCTTAATTTGCACTTTACCAATGACTAATGATGTTGAGCATTTTACCATATGATTACTGTTTGTTTCTCCTTTGGGAAGGTTGAGGACCTCTAAGTGAAACAATGGACTGGGTGGAAACTTTCCCAACAGTCAGAGCTCCTTTTTTTTACTGTTTCTTTTTTCTGCAGCTGTTCCAGACAATGATACCACAAGGCTGAGTGTGGGTTTGTTGTCTTGACACTGCCTGTGATAATGGTCCGTTTAGAAAATGTTCTGGGCTTTATCATCTAGACACATATTTTGTGTATCTTTAAAATTAGGTCATTCATTTTCTTATAATTGACTTTGGAAGTTATTTATATTTTTGAATCAATCCTTTGTAAGATATATGAGATCTTATACAATTTGAAATATTTTCTCCAACTTTTAATTCTCTTAACAGTATCTTTGAGAGTATGTTTTTTACTTATATAAAGTTATTTATCAATGTTTTATTTACTGATTATCTTTGGTGTGCTAGTTAGGAAATCTTTGCCTAACATTGGATCACAGATTACTCCTGCATTTTCCTATAAGAAAACTTACTGTACTGGAGCTGCATCGGGCCCTACTAACAATGCTTACAAAATTTTATATTTGTTAGCTTTAGCTTTAAACCTATGATCCACTTGAATTAAATTTAAATATTGTGGATAGATTAAGGATTATATTTTTGCATCGAAATTATTTAGCAAGTTTTATAACTACCCCTTTCTCTATTGAACTGTCTTTGTTAAAAGTTGGTCCATGTGTTAATGGGTCTATTTCTGGATTCTATTCTACTCTACTGAGCCATTGTTAAGCTCTTGTCATATTATATTCATACTTATGTTCATACCACTGTACATCATAAAATCAGGTAGCTTTAATGCTCCAAATTTGTTAGAACTTTAAACTGCTGGAGCCAGATAGATAACGCAGTGGAAGGGCACTTGCCTTGCATGCAGCTGATCCTTATGAGCTCCCAGCCATCCAGGGGTGATTTCTGAGTGAAGAGCCAGGAGTAACCCTTGAGCACCACTGGGTGTGGCCCCAAAACTGATCAATTAATAAATCAATCAATAAAGTTTTTTAGAAAAAGAACTTTACACTGTTTTGTTATTCTTGATTATTCACTTTTACTTTCATGTAAATTTTAGAATCAATTTAATTTCCATCAAAAACAATCTACTAGGATTGTATTGATTCTGTGGATCATTTCATTAACATTTTTATGTATTTATTTATTTATTTTTTGCTTTTTGGGCCATACCCAGTGACACTTAGGGGTTACTCCTGTCTATGCACTCAGAAATCACTCCTGGCTTGGGGGACCATATGGGATGACAGGGGATCAAACCTCGGTCCATCCTAGACTAATGCATGCAAGGCAGACACCCTGCCACTGTGCCACTGCTTCGGTCCCAGCATTCACATCTTAACATTACTGAATCATATGACCTAGGGGTAATATCAATCACTGATAATTGTTATCTTTTTAAATTCCTCTAAACTAAGTTTTTATAGTGTTTATTGCATTGGTATTAGACATCTTTTTATCAGATTTATTTTTATTATTTAATGTCTTTGGAGTATTTGTTGTTGTTGCTTCTGGAGTTTTTTTTTGTTTGTCTGTTTGTTTGTTTTGGGTCACACCCTATTGCTGTGCTCCCTCTCCGGTCCCATCTTTGGAGTATTTTTTTTTAACAATTTTTTATTTTAAATTATTCATGATGAATTGGTTTTTAATGTTCACATTTCTCTTTGAGATGCTTATGGATCCTCTAATACTACTAGATGTGTATGAAAGTAAAAATGTGGGGCCGGAGAGAGAGCATGGAGGTAAGGCGTTTGCCTTGCATGCAGAAGGACAGTGGTTCGAATCCCGGCATACCATATGGTCCCCTGAGCCTGCCAGGAGCGATTTCTGAGCATAGAGCCAGGAGTAACCCCTGAGCACTGCCGGGTGTGGCCCTCCAAATCCCTCCAAACCCTCCTCCCCCCAAAAGAGAAAGTCAAAAGTGTTGGTTTATTTTATGAGATGCCCACTAAATTGTACTTTTACAGGTCTGGCTGAAGGCAAGTTTTACCCTGATTTTCTTTACTACTTCATGTAGGTAGAATCCCTTTTCTTTACCTTTGTATGAGGAGAGTTCTTGCTTTTTCTTTTCTAGGATTTCCTGGTTCTCTGTTATGGCAAACAAAACCCAGAGATTAAGCTCCTGGCACAAATATGACCAGTTTTCTTCTAGTCATGTGGCTTTGGCCACTGAAAGTCACAAAGCTTCCTGGCAGGAAGTGGGGCACAGATGGCAGGTGGCCTGCCAAGGCAGCTGAAAGAGAGCTCTATATTCATGGCAGATTGTAGAGCACAGACAGCTGTGACAGTACTACATACCTGCCAGTCCCATTGTGAGATGATTAGGGTAATTTAGGTTTTGTCTTCAAGCACAATCATTAGAACTGTCA
The DNA here is from genome assembly GCA_004027635.1 of Crocidura indochinensis. NCBI lineage: Eukaryota > Metazoa > Chordata > Mammalia > Eulipotyphla > Soricidae > Crocidura > Crocidura indochinensis. The sequence continues at coordinate 9,011 of PVKC010034535.1, forward strand.
GCAGTATCCATAATGTTAAAATGAAGAATCATGTCTAGCAAAGAGCAGAAAGAACTTAGCAAGTCCTCATGCAGGTATGAAAAGGTGAGAGGCCACAGATTAATTTTTACCCTACTACAACTTGATTTGGGAAAATTGGAAAGAAAAATGCATCATATCCAAAAGAGACAAATAGAAGCAAGAGATCTAGGTCATGTTACAAGTTCTATATCTTATGGAGATATTTCATTTTTAAAAGACCTGAGATTTAATTACTAATGTGGCTTTATGGTGATTACCCATAAGGTCTCTGGATATTTAGCAGAAAGTTCCACCCTAGGGCCACTTTTTAAAATCTAAAATCTTAGCTTTAACTACAATCTGTATTTTAATTGAATTGCACGTTTTTACTTCCTGTGATTTCAAGAGCAATAGAAGGAACACCATGCTCTCAGCCCTGTGCTCATCAACCCATGAAATCTTTTTTTTTTTTTTATCAAATAAGGCATTGGTATCTCTGGTGAAAATATAAAACATTAGACATTGTCATTTAAACCTTTCTGCTAATAAATTCATTAGAAAGCAGTTTTTCTTAACCCTGAAAGTACAGCAAGTATATTTTTCTGTCCCTTGATAGTACAATTACAAAAATGTTCTTAAGTTATAGCTGGCTGAGGGCTCCAGGTTTTGACCCAAAGCCTGTGACTTCAAAGTGAACACAGAATAGAATATTTATTAAAATAAGGACCCCACTCTACTTTACCCACAAGGCCCGTTATTTTGTGTTTCATTATTTTGTTTGTGGAGGCCACACCCTGCAGTGTTCAAGGATTACTTTGGTTCTGCACACAGAAATTACTCCTGGTGGTGCTTGGTGGATCATATGGGATGCTGAGGATTAAGTCCAAGTAGATTGCATGCAAAGCAATTGCCTTTCCTATTGTACTATTGCTCTGTTCCTATTTAGTATATATCACCTCAAAAAAAAAAAAAAAAAGAAAAGGCTCAGTTATAAGTCTTGGGGCAGCTAATCTCAGAGGAATGCAAGGAAGGTTCTACTGGAGACAGAGCTTGATAGATAAAACCAGAATAGATGAGCTTGTACCAAGAGAGACCCTAGTACCTTCCCTTAATTTAACTAAGAATCACACCCAGAGGGGAGATGGGAGATTTAAGATGTTAATGAAACATGACGCGTGCAGAACAAAAAGCCACACTAGGCAGGCACTAAAGTAGTCACCTCTTCTAGCTGCCTGTGCTATAAGGACTGAAGGGGGTCAGGGTCAGGATGATTTCAACTGAGACTCAGCAGGTAGAGAGCGAGGGATCTCTAAGATGACCTCTACTTGTCTTTCTTTCTGCTCAGGAATCAGGATGAAAAATGTATCATGTAAGTCTATATTTGTGTGTCTATTTCTTCCTAATTTCCACTGGAGAGAGGACAGGTCAGATCTACTCTCAGAGCTGTCACAGAATTAGACAGCAGTGAGAGGTGTCCAATGATGGGAAGGGATGAAAACCCATTGGTGTGTTCACTTTTAAATGACTAATGCTGAGTTTAATGTATAGGAATTGTACCTAAAATTGAAAAATAACACATATACATGCTTAATATAATTTTGATGAATGCTATGCACTCAATCTTTCCACATGGACATTCATGTAGAAACATCCTATGTGATGAATGATTTGAGAGAATATGAGAGAATATGACCCAATTTCTTCAGAGTCTGGTGAGGGCAGAGCTTCAGAAGTGTCATCTCTCTTTTTATTCAGGTTGCATCACAAATTTAGAATCAGAGACACCAGGGGAAACAGAAGTGAGCATAAGAAGGATAAAAGTTCTTTAGCCTAATCAAAACTAGAGCCATCATTTTTAGTTCAGGAAAGTGACAGGAAGCTGACCTTGGGACAGGCCAGCAGAGAGAATCAAGCTGTTACCCCACAAACAAAGGCTCCTTTCTCTCACCCCCAACTCCAAGTCCTCAGGCATTAAAGTACACATACACACCTACTGACATAAGTATAAATCAGCCAGTCACATGTTTGGTAACTTTATCTGAAAAGTTGCTCAAGGGTTATGCAGGTCTTAGATTCAGTCCTTGTTCTCCATTCCACCCCCTCTCTCTTCTTTTCTAAGACTCATGGTTGAAATATTTTTAAATTGGGAAAAGAAAAATAGAATTGTACTAGTACTACTGAATCAGAGAGTATATTCTTTGCAAGTACTTTGACTAAATTTGGTGATGCAGCTAGCTGTTTCATAATTTAATTTTTTTTACCAATAAATTCCAGGTTAAGGACACTGTGAAATAGGGCTTATTCCATGAAAATTCATTTGACTGAATAATGAGCCAAGGGTCCTAGATCTGCTTGGTGTATATATCACTTAGCTTCTCCCTTTTATGGCCTGAAACTGCACCCTATGAAATCCTCATAAAAACAGCCCTGGTAGAGTTTACCATAGAGGCAATGAGAAAATACATTATGTATCTGAATAATGGGTTAATAACTGACATCTTAAAAGGTTAAAAAAGGGGCTGGAGAGATAACATGGAGGTAAGGCATTTACCTTGCATCCAGAAGGATGGTGGTTCAAATCCCGGCATCCCAAATGGTCCCCTGAGCCTATCAGGAGCGATTTCTGAGCATAGAGCCAGGAATAACCCTTGAGCGCTGCTGGTATGACCCAAAAACCAAAAACCAAAAAAAAAAAAAGGTTATAAAAGGATAAATTTCCAGGCATTTGTTAAGTTGTTATTAAATTTGTTGTTTCTACAGGTCATTGGGACTTCAACTGGCATGAAAACATTCTGAAGAATAATAGGACCCAATTTACAGTTTAGATTACAAATCAAATATGACGAGAGTTGGGGAAAGTAGCAAATAGTGCTATATATATAGTTTCTTTGTATTGGACTCAAAAATCCACCCAAACAACGTTTAGCATTCTCAGACTGAGAATGTTAAACTTTTGCTTAACTTCAATGATTATTCAATTAAAGGTTATTTTTGGTTTATTTTTTCAAGAATATTTTTATTTAGGGGCCTGAGTGGTGGCACAAGCAATAGGGCATCTGCCTTGAATGTGTAACCTCGGACGGACCGTAGTTTGAATCCCTGGTATCCCATATGGTCCCCCAAGAAAGGAATGATTTCTGAGCACAGATCTAGGAGTAACCCTTGAGCATCACCAGATGCGGCCCAAAAACCAAGAAAAAATCTTTATTTAAAAACTATGATTACAAACATAGTAGTAGTTGGGATTCAGTTATAAAAAAAAAGAAAAGAACACTCCCTGGGCTAGAGAGATAGCATGGAGGTAAGGCATTTGCCTTGCATGCAGAAGGATGGTGATTCAAATCCCAGCATCCCACGTTATTCCCCGAGCCTTCGAGGAGCAATTTCTGAGCATAGAGCCAGGAGTAACCCCTGAGCACTGCTGGGTGTGACCCCCAAAAAACAAAACATAACAAAACAAAAAAGAACACTCCCCCTTCACCAGTGCTGCCTTCCTTTTCTCACTCACTATTATTGTCATAACAGTTGTTAGTGTAGTTATTTCTCTAACTGTACTTACCACTCTTTGTGGTAAGCTTCATATCATGGGCTAGCCCTTCCAGCCTTCATATCTTGGTATTATTACCATATTGTCATTTGTTATTACATATTACACTTATTTTTCTTATATCCCACAGATGAGTAAGAGTATTTTGTGCCTATCTCTCCCTATGACTTATTTCACTCAGCGTAATAGTTTCCTTGTCCATCTATGTATAGAAAAAATTCATGACTTCACTTTTCTGACAGCTGCATAATATTCCATTGTGTATAGTACCACCATTTCTTTAGTCACTCATCTGTTTTTGGGCATCTGAGTTGTTTCTAGATTCTGGCTACTGTAAATAGAGCTGTTTTATTGTAAATAAAAGAAGACACAAGGAAATAGAGACATGATGTGTATTAACATCATTAAAATAGCAATATTCCCCAAAGCACTGTACAGATTTAATGCAATTCCTCTAAAGATACCCATGAAATTCTTTAAAGAAGTGGATCAAACATTTCTGAAAATCATTTGGAACAATAAATATATCCATGAACAGCTAGAGCAACCCTTAGGACAAAGAATATGGGGGGCATCACCTTCCCCAACTTTAAATTGTACTACAAAGCAATAATCATTAACTGTGGAATTGGAATAAACATAGACCCTCAGTTTAATGGAGTAGACTTGAGTATTCAGAGAATGTTCTCCAGACATTCAATCAATTAATCTTCGATAAAGGGGCAAGAAACACAAAATAGAACAAGGAAAGCCTCCTCAACAAGTGGTATAGGCACAACTGGTCAGCCACATGCAAAAAAGTGAACTGAAACCTCCATTTAACACCATGTACAAGGTTAAATCCAAATGGATTAAAGACCTGGATATAAGACCCAAAACCATAAAATATATAGAAGAACATGTAGGTAAAACACTCCATGACATTGAGACTAAAGGTATCTTCAAGGAAGAAACAACACTTCTGCACACCTATATTCATACAAACAGTGCTTTAAGAGAGCATCTATCAGCTGGACAGATAGCTCAAATGGCTAAATTGAATTCCTTCTATTCATGAGCCCCAAGTTTGGTCCTCAACTCCTCAGTACTTTGCAACATCTCACCTCCACAAATCTATGAATGTAGCCATGAG
>PVKC010034536.1:0-13738 GCA_004027635.1 Crocidura indochinensis
CATTATGTTATATTTTTATTAAGTTAATTCTATGTTTTATGTCATGAGCAGGAGGCCAATTTGAATGGGCAGATTAAGAGGAAATTCTGGGCCAAGTGTACATTTGTCAGACTAAAGTTTACTACTTAATAACTGTGGCTATTGGGTAGCTAAATCTTTTATAGTCTTACATTTTATGTTTGTAAAATGAAGATCATAAATATACTTTGGTATACCACTTGGTAAAGTGGATATGAGGTATACATCAGTTACTATATATATAAAGTTCTTAGAATAATTTCTAAAACCAAGTGCTAATAATATGCTGTTTTTCTGCAGTTATTTATTTCTCATTGTTTAATCTTATTTATATTTCTATTTTCATGTATATTTTGATATTCAAACATTTTTAAGAATAAAGAATATGACTATTTTAAATGATTGTTAGTTCTTCTGCTAATGTTAGAATAGTTTTCTTTTCCCAAAATGTTTTAATACCTCAGTGACATTTGATTGGCACTTTAGATGATGTGGACAACAGAGGTTGAACTTGATGGCCAGATGCATTTCAGGAGGAATGATGAGAACCTTAGCAGACAGTCTTTCATTCCTCATGTGCTAGAAGAAAAAAGTTTTAAAATTCTATACTACAAAAGAAGCCTTAATTCTAATGTAAGTCAATTTTGGGGTGGGGGGATCACACCTGGCAACACTCAGGTGTTACTCCTGGCTCTGTGCTCAGAAATCGCTCCTGGCAGACTCGGTGGACCATTTGGTATGCTGGGATTAGAATCATTGCCTTTCTGCATGCGTGGCAAATGTCCTACCTCCATCCTATCTCTCTGGCCCCAATGCTGTATATAATTAGTATATATGTTATATATACACTAATATTTACTAATATATCAGATATATTAGTAATCTATATACTAATATATATGTGCTGTTGTATACTAATATATCACTTTCAAAATCATAATTTTTAGATTTATAAAAATTATGTACCTATTTATAAATTTGAAAGTTATTTTACAGTCTATCTATCTATATCTATCATCTATCTATCTATCTATCATCTATCTATCTATCTATCTATCTATCTATCTATCTATCTATCTATCTATCTATCTATCTATCTAAATATCTATTCAGGTGCTGAAAGGAGATAAAATTATCATACAACTTCAGTATTGCAAACCACAGTATCTATAAGGAAAGAAGAGAAGAAATAGAAATATCTTCCAGAAGAGCAGGCAGGGGAATTGGCATGGGGAAGGCAAGGATGGAAACTGGTGACACTGGTGGTGGGAATTGTGCACTTGTGAATGGTGTTGTACATTGTATGACTGAATCATGAACAATTTTGTAAATTAAAAAAACACAATATCATAAACACGCTTGTAACCATGGTGTATAAAGAAAGCAATAAAATTTTTTATAGTTCTTTTTTTTAATTTTTATTGTGACTGAAGTTCATTACACAGAATTATTTACAGTACATAGTGACAATGAGTGAAGGGCATTCCCACCACCAGTGTTATCCTCCCTCCACTCCTGTTCCCAGAATGTCTCCCATATCTCCCTCCTTTGCTCTCCCCCTCTCCCTCCACAGAATACTAGTGTAACTGGTCTCCACTTAACAGCTTGTTGTAGGGTGGGTATCTATTCTGTTTGATGTTCCAGTCTGATCATTTTTTATTTACACTGCATGGTCATATGACTGGCCCTGGTAACATCCTTTTCTCCCCTCAATTTATGAGTCTGAATACTTCAAGTTGTGCTATTCTGTTTGGAATAAAAAGGTTAAGAAAAGGAGAAGGGAAATTTTGGTATCAACTACTAAAAGCAAATGAAATTTAAAAATCACCGAATAATATCCACAAGAGTGAAAAAAATAAAGGTGGAAGAAAAAAGAGAAGGAAAATAATATCAAAAACGGATAAAAATAAATAAATAAATAAATAAAACAAAACAAAACCAGAAAAAAGGAATAATGGAGTGACAGGGTTTGGTGTTACCCACTTTTTTTTTTTTTGTATAGGCACAGTAAGTATTGGGGAAGTAAGGAAATTTCCATGGCCTAATGGATTCAGGGTTTCTCCATTCCTGGAGCATATTGTCATGGGAACAACCACTGGCTCCATACCTTCTCATTGTTATATCCCAGGGGTTTTGTTTGTTTGTTTTTGTTGCTGTGGAGGTGTCAGGAAACTTTCCTCTCAGTTGTGGATGAGAAAATCAGGTCACTGTAGAAAGCAACTCGGTATTTGCACACGTCCTAGGACAAGCCTAGGGTAGAGTCTTTAAGGTTCTAGAGGTTGTTCAGAAAGCAATAAAATTTTAATGACTAAAAACCCACCCAAACCAAAAAGAATAGAATCAATTATTTCAAGCGAACTTAACTAAAAAAAATTCTACTTAAAATGAATAAATGTGACTAAAGTGATAGTGGAAGAAGAGTTAAAAATCAGAGACAGAGATAAAGGGAGGGAAAGAATGTAAATGATAAATTCCATCATTACAAGGTTAATGAATTCCATTGTTCTTCAAAAATAGTAGAATTTATTTGCTGAGCCAGATAATATCTATAAGTGAAAGGAAATAGGCTCATTTTGTTCTTTTCACAACATACATATGTATGTATATACACATTGTCATGTAACACATATTTAAGTCTAACCTAAATTGTTAGAATTTTTCTTCAGTAAACCTTTGTTGGTTTCAAAAACAAATAAATTACAATTATATATAGTGGAGGGGACAGAGGGACAAAGCAAGGTCTGTAATCCATTTTGATTTGACCTTTGTGCATGGTGTTAGATAGAGTTCTGAGTTTGCTTTTTTTTTGCATATGACTGACCAATTCTCCCAACACCAGTTGTTGAAGAGGCTTTCATTTGCTCTATTTTGCATTTCATGTCCCTTTATCAAAGATTGACTGTCAGTCTGAGGGTTATTCTCTGAATACTCAAGTCTATTCCATTGTTCTGGGGGGAGGGTCTCTGTTTATTCCAGTACCATGCTGTTTTAATGATTATTGCTTTGCAGTACAATTTAAAGTTGGGGAATGTGATGCCTTCCATCCTCTTTTTCCTCAGGGTTGCTTTGGCTATTCTTGTTCATTTATTTCTATATAAATCTAATGTTTGTAGGAGCATTTTCATAGAGTATTTAGGATGTTCCAAGTATGGTATTATGTCATCTGCAAACAGAGCTTGTCTTCATCCTTTCATATTTGGATGCCCTTGATATCTTTTTCTTACCTAATTTCTGACAAGTACTTCCAGTACTATATAAAATAGGAGGGAGAAGAGAGGGCAGATTTGCCTTGTGCCAGATATTAGGGGAAAGGCTTTCAGTCCCACCCCACCCAGAGTCTATTTGCCATGAGCTTGTGATAAATGGCCTAGCCTATATTAAGAAAAGTTCCCTCTATTCCTATCATTTTAGAGTATATCATAAATGCATTTTGTTCCTTATCAAAAGCTTTCTCTGCATATATTGATATGATCATATATTTTTAATTTCCTTTTGTTGATCTGGTGCATTACATTGATTGACTTTCTTATGTTGAATCATCCTTGCATCTCTTAAATGAATCCTATTCGTAATGGTATATGACTTTCCTGAGAGATATTGGTCTGTAGTTCTCTTTTTTGGTGAATCTCTGTTTTTCATATCAGAGTGATATCAGCTTCATAAAAAGTATTTGGGAATGTTTCTATTTCTTCAATTTCCTGGAAAAGCCTGAAAAATATAGGCTGTAGGTCCTCTTGGAAGGTTTGAAATAATTCTTTAGTAAATCCATCAGGGCCTGGGCTTTTGTTTTTGGGAAGACTTTTGATTAGCATTTTAATTACCTCAATGGTGATGAGTCTGCTAGATATGCTAGATCATTGTGTTTCTTGTAACCTTGAGAGGTTATTATCCAAGAATTATCCATTTCTTTCAGGTTTTCATTTTTGGAGGATAGAGTTTCTCACAATAGTTTCTGATTACCCTTTGAATTTCTGTACTATCTGTAGTAATCCACCCGTTTTAATTTCTGATTCAATTTATTAAGTTTCTCTTCTTTGTGAGTTTTACTAGTGGTTTATCTATCTTGTTTATTTTTTCAACAAACCAACTCTTTCATTGTTGTTGGTTTTGTTTTTTGCATTTTCAATTCATTGAATTCTTCTCTAAGCTTTATTATTTCCTTCTATCTTCCTATTTTTGTCCATATTTTTCCATTTTTTAAAGCTGTGTCATTGAGTCATTTATGCAGGCTCCCTCTTCATTTCTGATGAATTCTTGGAAAACTATACATTTGCTTCTTTTTTTTTAATCTTTTTTTTTTTTATTGGTTTACGGGTCACACCCAGCAGTGCTCAGGGGTTACTCCTAGCTCTACACTCAGAAATCACTCCTGGCAGGCTCAGGGAATCATATGGAATGCCAGGATTCAAACCACTGTCCTTCCACATGCAAGGCAAATGCCTTATCTCCATGCTATCTCTCTGGCCTCTCATTTGCTTCATAGTACTGTTTTAGCAATGTCCCACAGATCCAGATAATTTGTGTTTTCATTCTTGTTTTATTTTATAGAATCTTTTGATTTTCTTTTGATTTTGTCTTTGACTCACTGTTTGCTTAGTAATGAACTGTTTAATTTCCAGGTGTTAAAACTTACTCTCTTGTGATCCTGGGCAGCAACAGTGTGTTGTAGCTCCCAGGCAACCAGGTTATCATGAAGATAAAACAGATACAGAGGCATGGAAAGGTGATGACCTTGCTACTGGTCACTCTAGCATTCGCACCATCCAGGGATTAATTTTAGTTCAGCATTTCAAATGTTCTCAGACCCACACAGTATGCAGTATTTGTTACTGATAAAAAATCATGGAGCCATTCACCTTTTTATTTATAATGCCATAGTCACTAAATTATATTAATTATTAATCATTTTATTAGAAAATAGGATTGTGTGGCCAGGTGTTTGCCTTTCATGCAGAAGGTCGGTGGTTCAAATCCCGGCATCTGATATGGTTCCCCTGAGCCTGCCAGGAATGATTTCTAAGCGTAGAGTCAGGAGTAACCCCTGAGTACTGCCTGGTGTGACCCAAAAACCAAAAAAAAAAAAAATAGGATTGTGTTAGATGATTTGCCCAATAGTAGCCTAGTATGTTTTGAGGATGTTTAATTCAGACTAGGTCAAGTAAGCTACAATATTTAGTGGGTCAGGTATATATGGTCAGACTTATTAAATATATGTCTAAATTAAAATGTATATGTACTATACTTAAAATAAATTCGTTGACATACAATTCATTTACATGAGAGACATTAAATACATTCTTCATAACATTTTAAGCAATTGCTTTAATGCACCTATAAAACTATTTGTATGTGATTTTTCATTAGCTGCTTTTCTCTGAGAACAAAATGTATTTGAGTCTTTCACATTGTGGCTTTGAACACAAGACAAATGTAGAATACCTCCTGTGCTCTTGTCTTTGATGAAATCATCACAAAAATAATCAGTAACTCAGCCTTCTTCAGACGAAAGCCCAGCTGTGTTCTTGTACAGACAGGGAGGTGGGAGCCAAGAGGCAGGAGGATGTACACTTGCTCCATGATGGAGAAAGAATACTGGGGCCCTTTGTACCATTGACACATTGGCAAGGCAGCCTAGTATTAGAGGAGAAAGCCTATGATTACTTTTAAGTACAGGCATTTTCCTTTCAGTGACATGACTATGCCACCTGGAAATTCAATTGCTAAGTGACCACCAGAGCTTTCTCAGGGCTTCACATTCATATATATCTTCAGAAGCAGGGATGTAAAAAGAAGAGAATAACTTTGTACCTTTATCCAGCCCAGGAGTACTGAGGCCTAATGCAGATGGTCATTTCTTTATTCTGAAGAAATTTTCAAGTTATCCTGTTATCACTTCACTTATCTAGTATCTTCAGTTCCTATTTGGATCTAGAATAAATTGAGTCACAGATACATCAACAGGCAGATTCAATAAGGGCCCAAGCATTAGTAAAAGCAAACCACCAATCAACTTTAAGCCAATGAGTCAGAAGAAGCTACCAGTGTTTTAATTAATAAAAAGAACTATTTTAATTTCAATGTTCCTGAAAGCTTTGTTCCATTCTTTAGATTTTACTTTGATTTACCAATAGGTAAGACCTCAAGAAAGGTATATATCTGACACCGAACAAAGAATGTCACTACTAGGGAATGATGTCTGCAGAGACAAGAACATTTATTCCTTATTCATTTCTAAAACTGTGTCTATTTGTATACACATGGAGAAAAGACAAGAACCTTATGTTTCCTTTCCAGACATTTATATAACATTGTTTGATCTCAAATACTGAGACAAAATTAAAGATTTGACTTTTTATCACCTGATGCTTGTATTACAACTAGCTCCAGGTTTAACCAGATTTTCATAGATCTGTTCTCCATTACTCTGACATTGCTCCTAGAAAGAACATTTCTTGGACTTTTATCTCATCAACTCCATAGTGCTATATGAAGTTTTTCCATAGTCTTATGAATGTATTTTGTTCAATTATCATCAAATAAGAAAAAGATTTTCGTTTATTAAAAACCATCTCAGGAAAAGGCCAACCCACCATCATTTCTACTCTTAAAAGTGAATTTATATAATGAATAAAAGTAAAAAAAAAAAAAAAACCAAACAACAAATGAAGGGAAAAAAGCCAAACAAATAAGAGACCAGGTCCTGTCTGAAAGTGATTATAAAACCTTGAAAGATTCTGGCTCTTTGCCAGAATTTATAGTATGGGAAATCTCCAGTTTCTCTACTTACAAGTTTTTCTTTGTCTTTTCTGTGGTTTCCAATTTCAGGACCTTCTAATGTTACCACACAGAACTCATGACAAGTTATTTAGAGGAAGCAACCTAAATTCTCACTAGTTTTCCTTAGATTTACCATCCTCAATCTGAGATCTATGCCTCCCTTTTTCATACTCCCCCTTCTTATTTTTCTACAATTCTCTCCTCTCACTGACACCTTCCCCTAGGAAGATGAGGTGGTTGAGAGGCAAATGAAGAATGATTTTTGATAACATTCTTATATATGATTTCTTATTTGTTGACACTGAAGAGAAAGAATAAAAACAGGACCTCTCCATCCTTACAAATAACATGCTGTAACTGAAATTAGTCTTATATTCAATTCTGAAGAGACACTTTAGAGAATATATTAAAAAATTGAATTCTCAAATGAAACTTGAGAAAAAAAAGAAGAAAAAAGGAGACCAGAGAGATACCACAGCGGGAGGGCATTTGCCTTGCATTCGATCGACCCAGGAACAACTGTGGTTCAATTCCCGGCATCCTATATGGTCCCCAGAGCCTGCCGGGGTGATTTTTGATCACAGAGCCAGGAGTAACCCCTGAGTGCCACCGGATGTAACCTCCCCCACTGCAAAAAAAAAAAAAACAACAAACAAAAAAAAAAACAAAAACAAAAACCACCAAAAACCAAAACAAAAGGAAATTGAGAAAAGAATTGTAATTGAAAAATCGAGAAAATGAGTAGGAAAATTTTGACAGATTAAGGAGAACTGTTAACAGACAAATGATTCCAATAATGATCTGATCTCTTTCTCCAAGAGCACACTTCAGTTTAGCTTCATATAATGGAACTACATATAATGGAATGTATAGCATGGCAGACCCTTGACTGCTGCATTTAAGATGTTTTAGGCAGAGTGCTAAAAAATTTTGCAGCACTTTCCAGAATCAACCTCTTTATTGACCAGAAGTCTCCCATAACTAACCAGGAAAATTGGTCTTTGCAAAGCAAACAATTTGGGAAGAGAAAACTATACTGCCTGCAGTCATTTCATGTTATTTATTGTGGTCTAAATAAGATCTCAATGTACATCATGTGTATGTACCCATACCCATGTATAGGCATTCACATGTGTGTAACGAAAGAATTAAAAAGAGATGTTATAGTGAATTATAGAAAAATTGGGGCCCGGGAGTTAGCATGGAGGTAAGGCGTTTGCCTTTCATGCAAAAGGTCATCGGTTTGAATCCCGGTGCCCCATATGGTCCCCCGTACCTGCCAGGAGCAATTTCTGAGCATGGAGCCAGGAGTAATCCCTGTGCACTGCCGGGTGTGACCCCCCAAAAAAAATTATAGAAAAGTTTCCTCCAAGAAAAGATTAATTTAGAAAACATATCACTTGACTTTTTGTTCATAATTAAAGTACTTCATTTTCTGTTTCTTTTGACTCATTAATTCTTTTAAAATAAATAAACTTAAGATCTTAACTACTCATTCTTTGTTTCCATAGTAAAGAGAAGTAATGGTTCCTCCTCCACTGCAGGGACTCTAAAATCAGGCACTCTGTATACCAATCTCCAGCTTTCTGCTTTTATTGACAAGGCATATGACTTTGAAATTCTACCTTCTGCCTTTCACTAATGTACACAGTCATATTTTTATTTTTGCACAGAAGCAATTAAAATTTTTTTCTCTTTGTACTAGGTTCTAAAAACACAGTGTTGAACAAGATAAACAAGGTCACTTGTATTTGTGGAGTGGTAGTACTACAAGGGCACTTGGCTTGTCCTTCATAAACCTGCGTTCAATCTGTGTCACCCAAGGTCTCCAAAGCATCTCCAGGGATGATTCCCTGAGGAGTCGGTAGCAAATTCTGACTGAATGTTGCTAGGTGTAGTCCCAAAACCAAACTAAAGCAAACAGAAACCAAGATTGTTTTCTTCATAAGACTTATAACCTACTTAAGAAGAGAGAAACTGATCAAATGATTAAAATAATTAAAAATAATTTAAAAAAGCATAACAAAGGAGAATGTAAAAACTAAATTTGATCTCTTTCTTTTTGGATACCTGAGTGACAGATTTAGTTATAGAATGAGGTAGAGCATGGAGATTTGGGGGCTGGAGAGTATGACTGTCAGTACAGAAACATCTTTCCTAAAGACGAAAGGTCAAAACTAAAGTCTGAAAGATGTCTGGGATTTTCTTATAATAGAATTCATTATAATAATTAAAAACGATAAGCAAACAAAAAATAAATCAGAACAGTTTGTTTTCTGCATTTTATTGGGGGAGAAAAATCTCTCAATAATTATGGGTGTATGAAGAAACAAAGCAAAAGATATATATTTAAATTATTTATTTCCCATAAGGTGATCTGCTCTTTCTCTCTGCTATCTACCTTTGGGCAATCTTGTCCCATTCCTGGGCTCAAAGAAATGCACAGTAAGATCAGAGAGAACCCAGAATCTTCATTACTTCTCTGTGTTGTAAGTTAAAATATTATGAAGTAAAGAGAGTTTTTATTATTAAAAGAAAAATATAAAGCACTACTTTCTGTGACTGCATTAATCTTAAGTCTGTCTAATGTTGTCCATTAATGTCCAAGAAAATGCTGAAAAATGGCCATTGGATTAATTAGGCTAAAAAAAAAAACAACTTGAGGTCACAAACATAATTATAATGTTTAAATTACATTTTGCCTAAAGCCAGTTTCCTACTAGAGTCCAGGCTCCTGGGTGATAGTACTAGGTCAGCATGTATCATAGTTTAAGAGCTCATGACATAATGAACCATTATAGACAATTTAAAAAAATGGAAAATGTTAATTTATTATAATGGAGGGTAAATTTGTTTTTATAAAATTAAATAAACAGAAAAGATAGGTAAAATTCATACTTTGTTTTGAATGTATTGGGCATAGAACCTAGGGCCTCACACATACAGGAAAACTTGTTTATTTATTTTCTAAGTTTGACTGATAAATATGTGATAATCAGGGTTCTTTTTAATGGAATGCTTTATAAATTTGCATCCTTGCCCAGAGGCCCTGATAATCTTTTTAATGCTTCAATTTTAATTTATGTACTGGCAAAGTGAACAAAGTGGGGCTTTTATTTCAACTCATCCTGGTAGTCAATATATGTACTTTTATTGGCTTAAAATGATTGAAATACTGATGGCCACTTGGCTTAAGATTTTGTATAATCCCATTATCTTATAACATTAAGATGAATTAACAAACTTGTCTCTTATTGATTTTAGCTTTATTATCACAATAAAATATAGGTAATACAAGTCCTTTAAATAAAAGAAAACTGAATTACAAGATAAAAAATAGAAAAAGAAAACTTGAGACCATTTTCAGGTTCTGAGTAAAGAAACGTCTAGTTTCAAGAAGGAGTTAGAGTTCAAAGAAAAAAGAAAAAACTCTGCTGGCTCTCAGAAGACAACTTCTGGTCATCTCTTATCTATTTACTTTCCTCCTTTCTTTTCTGCTCTCTTCTAAGCTAGTCTAAGTATCAAGTAAATTTCTACGTAGAAAAAAAAAAACTAAAAGTCAGAAAGAAAACTCAAGTGATTGAGAACATGTGTGAAGTCTTTAGTTTGAGCTCAGACACCATACTAAGCACTGCCAGACTGTCTAATAGGAAGGGGGCACAGGTTCCCTTGCAGACAATTGTGTGTATCCTATATGCATATGCATTAAAGGAACTTAATCATTTGGTGATAAAAAAAATCATTAATATTGTAAATTTGGCAGAATATAGTTGCAGAATCAGCTCACATACTAGTCTTAAATATTAGCAGTAGTTATATAAGAAGTATGGACTAGAAGAGCAATTAAAGAAAAGGTAAATCAAAGCTTCTGTCTGATTAGTGAAGGGACACTCTGGGTTAATTTATTTGAAACAACTCTTGTTTGGGATTGTGGAAATGAAGAAGACATTCATATTTAGGTGAAATTTCACATGGCTGCTTGCCATGGTTATTTTGGATCCAGTCATTCTAGACCTTTCAATCAGAGTAAATAACTTCCCTATAGAATTTAATATCTGTGAAGCAATCTTAACTATGTCTGGTGGATAGACTAAAAAAGGAGTCAAAATACTTCAAGTATTTAACAAAGACTTCTACCACCTTTGCTTCCCTCACAGTTTGAAATATGCAGGTTTCAGCCTGCCCATGTTTTAATTAGATTGAAAAATAGAAATTTCTTTTAAAAATGAATAAAATATCTTGATGTATACTTACTTTATTTTCGATGAGGAATTCCTTAGGGTGAGAGTTTCTTTATGTGAAAGAGTTGACAGAAAAGCAAGTCTTCCAGTTTAAACATGTTTACCTGCTGCCTTTTGTCTTTGAGGCTGCCTTTTGCTTTGACACAATGAACAAATACAGAGGGGTTCAGAGAATTAGAGCTATTCTTGGGACAAGACAACTTAAAAAGTTGCTATTTATTTTAAAAGGGCAGGTTGAGGTTATGTATTTTTTCTATTTTGGGGAGACATACCAATCCTGAATGCAGTAGATATTGTTCTGTATAATTAGTATTTCAAGAAGCAAATGAAAACATTGTCTTTTCAAAGTTTGGTATTTTGGTAGTCAAGAGTTCTTTCTTTAGCTAAGTAAATAAGCTTTTCTTTAACAAAAAATTAACCTGATAGTAACATCAATATATTTAATTAATTTACATGTATAATGGACATAGGTGAAAAATGTCCTTTTATTTAACTCTACTGGAATTCAGGTGTTTTAGGGACCATTACATATTTTTTTTTCTGTTCTATTCTCTTAAATATTTATCAGAAGGCACTCATTGATTAATTAATCTGCCTCTTTCTCCTCAATGCCTTAGGGTAGGATTCTCAAAGGGGAATCCAAGTACCATCGGCATTCAAACAATCAGTATAGCTTATTTAATTCAGCTCTCTGGACCCTAGCCTAATTTTTTTGAAATTTTAAAATTGATATTCTGTGGTTTACAATGGTGTTAATAATGGGTTCACATGCAAATAATTTCAACATCATACTCATTAGCTTAACTCTTTATACCATGCTTTCTGAGTTTGAGACCAGGGTTTTGAATTTTTGATAAATTTAACAATTTCTGCCTCTGAAATTTCATAATCAATTTAAAATGGGAAGGAAGCTCTTCCAGATAGTGACAGTTTTAATTTAAAAGGAAGACATAGGCAGGGAATCCAGAGTTTTCTAGCCAGGGAAACGTACTTGTACTTTAAGTACAAGTAACACAGCAAATCAAGAAAACACACATTTCCAATAGAATTTTAGGGAACCATAATTTATCAGCAAAATTCATGTATCTGGGATATCTATGTTCATATAAATGGTAAATGTACAGAATTTATTAATTTTCTTATGAAGTTTAAAGTGACACAATGTAATGTCTTTGAATGAGCAACCATAGATACCTGTACTCCTATGAAAGCACAGAACAGGACACTTCTGTCCATCATATCCTGGAACCATGGAATACCAAACATTAAAGTCATTTTAAATGTGAAAACAAGCAAAACTTGATAACTGCACTTTAGAAGCTTGATGTGACTTTCTCTAAACTTTATAATACTTTATAATCAATTGTGACTTTCTCTAAACTTTATAATACTTTATAATCAATTGTCTTTCAAAAGTTTCTACCCACTATGGAAATTAAAAATTAAAAATTGGCCAGATCCAGAGAAAACTCTAAACACCAAATAGATGGCAACTCACTTCCTCTGAACTAAGAATCAGACTAGCTGTTTGCAGTCCTATCATGAAGCTTATAAAAAATACACACAACAAAGGGGGGTTTGGGGTGGGGAAGAAAAAAAATACACACAACTAAAAATCACCTAAAACATTCTAAATTGATTAAAACAAGATATAAAAGGAGCCAGAGCGATAATGCAGTAGTAATGTGCTAACTTTAAATGTGGCAGAATGAGATTCAATCTTTGGCATCCCATATGCTCCACGGAGCAACGCTAGGAGTAATTTCTGAGTGTAGAATCAGGAGTAATCCCTGAGAGTCACAGGGTGTAACCCAACTTCCCCCACTCCCCACTCAAAAAATAAAGTAAGGCCAAACAGCAGTAAGAACAAGAAAGGACTATATTCAGACTTGGAAACTGAAGAGCTCTATTTGAGTAAACGTTTGGCACATGGCATGCACATTCTAATAGTAAACACTGCAGAGTCTGACCATGTTAGGAGACAGAGACCAAATTTCTCCCATTCATCTGGTGTTTTGTTTGATTCCGTTTGGTTTTGGGCCACACCCAGCAATACTTAGAGGTTATTCCTAGATCTGCTCTCAAGAATTAGTGCTGGCGGTGCCTTAGGAACAATAGGGGACGCCTGGATAGAATCAGGGTGGGCTCCATGCAAGACAAGCACCCTATCTGCTGTGCTCTCTCCAGCCTGCCCCCCTTTTTAGGATCTTTTGGTCTGGTCAAGAATCCAAATAAAATCAGATTATTAGGGGGGAAAAAAGAACATATTTACCGGCATACATATTGTAACTTACTTGAACGTAATTCTAAAGCCAATAGGGACAAGATGAGGGAATGGGCCTTGAATGATAAACAAAAGTCTGAGGTTTCAAGGAGAAAAGGGGGGTGGGGTTCAGATGACAAGAAAGTGTCCAGAAAGAAGACCAGACCTTCTGCACTTTCATGTTTGTCTAGTCACATAAGTAGGTTTTTCTGGTAGAAGTTATTTCTTCTGAAAACTGTCATTTTGGACATTTGGACCATATTGATTTTTTTTCCCTGGGAGTGCTCTAAGTTTTTGATGAGCCTGAAAAAACTTAGCTTGACATCATATCTGTCTTGGGAGACCTGACATCATATCTGTCTTGGGAGACCTGGTTTAAACTTCTTGGGTAGGTCTTTTCTTTTCTTTTCTTTTTTTTTTTTTTTTTTTTTTTTTTTTT
>PVKC010034537.1:0-13694 GCA_004027635.1 Crocidura indochinensis
TTCCTTCCTTCCTACCTTCCTTCCTTCTTTCTTTCCTTCCTTCCTTCCCTCCCTCACTTTTTACTCCCTCCCTCCTTCCCGCCTTCCATCTCCCTCCCTCCCTCGCTTCCCTCCTATTCTTCATCCCTTCCCTTCCTCTGCCCTTCACTCCTTCCCTCTTCCCTCCTTCCTTTGCTCCTTCCCTCATCCCTTCTCTCTCCCTTTCTTCTTTCCCTCCCTCCCTCACTCTCTTATCTTCCCTCCCTTTTTCCTTCCCTCCCTCCCTCACTCTCTTATCTTCCCTCCCTTCCTTCCTTCCCTACCTCCCTTCCTTCTCTACCTTCCCTTCCCCCTCCCTCCCTTCCTTGCCATCACTCCTGTCCCTGTTTTCAGGAATAACTCCTGAAAGCATTTGGTGAATGGATAGGATACTGAGGATTGAACCCAAATATTATTCCTGTAAGGTAAATAGGCAACAGGAATATACCATCTTTTTCTAATTATTTTCGTTTTAGTAAATTTCCAAGATTATCATCATACTCCATGATATTGTTTAATACTGAAAGAACTATATCAAAATGAATCAACTAAATTTCAGCTCTATTTGAAACATCACTTAATCTTTATAAAGGTAATATCTTCAATATAGCTATAGCACACCTTAAAATTTTTAAAAATGGGTGCACTAGCACTAATCTGTTATATTCTTCTTTTGGGGTGGGTGTTCAAGGGTTATTCCTGGATATGTGCTCAGAAATCCCTCCTGGTGTGGGGGATCATATGGGACACAAGGAGATTGAACCGCAGTGCTTCCTAGGTCAGCTGTGCCATCGCTCTGGCTCTCTATTCTAATCATTTAAAAATCCATCTCTTGAAACAAAACATACTTGTAGGTTCATGATATTGGTAATTCAATTGGTATTAGAAAATTTCTTCTGATTATAATAATTTTCAATAAATATTAGAGATGTATTCAAATTACTTATATTTTTGTAACCATTTTAATTAATAAAACAAAATATTATTATCATTCAATTACTTAAAGAATTGGTAATTGAAACCATTATTTTTTTAAGTGACAGAGGTTAGAAAATTATAGTTATATATATGTATATATATTCATATGTATTACATTGCATTTAGATTGTTAGGGATTCCTGGCAGATGTAACTATCTATGGAATAACTTAAAACTTATTTTTATGTAAAATATGGAAATATGGAAGTGGTCTTCTAATTTGATACTTATATTATTGCTGAAATTGCTTTATCAAAAATTTGTTCTATGGTATTAGAAATTGAACACAGTACATTTTATTTTTAAAGGATTTTTCCACCCACTAATTGTTATAATAAATTATGTTGAATTATATTTTAGGCTGTATTCAGTTGGAGGTCGTGATGGGAGTTCCTGTTTGAGTTCAATGGAATATTATGACCCTCACACAAATAAGTGGAACATGTGTGCCCCCATGTGTAAGAGGAGAGGAGGTGTTGGTGTGGCCACATGTGATGGTTTTCTTTATGCAGTAGGAGGTCATGATGCTCCTGCTTCAAATCATTGTTCAAGGCTGCTGGATTATGTAGAAAGGTAAGACCACCAAAGAAACAATTCTTTGTGTAAGATAATTTTATTTGTATTGCAGGAATGGAGCTCCTTGTGCTACTCTCAGTCTCTATATATCATTTTATGTCTCTCACATACATAAAAACTCAGTGTTTGATTTCATTCTTTCAATGAATTTTCTTCCTCTCTACTTCCTTCTTATGTTCTTCCTTCTTTTTCTTCTTCCTTCAAATGTACATTAAGTTACTGATTATTTGAAAGGATAATTAATATTTAAGCTTCTAATAGATTATAAGAGATCTGGTAAATATATCTTTAAGTTATTTATTAAATTTTAATTAATTGATATTAATGGTGACAGTCTCTATTATATAAAAATACCTACTGATTCATGAGGAGGTAATAATAAGGAATGTTTATGTCTATTTTAGCAACTAAAATGCAGTGTGTAATATCACTACAGTGAATAACTTTATAACCCTAGGTTATTGGATTAGTCAGTGATTTTGTATTTATCATGATACATGTCCATAAATGCTCCATGTCTTCAGTGCCCAGGATAAATATAAGCTATGACATGAATACTGTCAGTTTCTAGGGAAAAAATGGAACAGATTATTCTTTACGATTATATAAATTTTAATTATTCTAGTTTGTAAAACTGATATTTCATTTGTCCCTAGTCATTGGGTTTGTTCTCTTATGCCCTTAAAACTTTTATAGTTATATTATAGACTTTCTATATCTCAGATGATATTAACAGATAACAAAATTATTGATCTATTGGCTCTAAATTTTATATAATCTAAATTCCATGGAAAGGTTAAGACCTTTTATCACTTCCTTAAAGTGGTAAATGTACAGACACTAAAATATAAATCTGTATTATACTAACAAACTAGAAACTCTGTAGCATAATTTTTGCTGAATTTTCTTCAAAGTCTGTGAATCACTTGGAATTTAAGTATTTATGCAGCCAGTATTAAAAACCATTGATATTAATGGTGACAGTCTCTATTATATAAAAATACCTACTGATTCATGAGGAGGTAATATTAAGGAATGTTTATGTCTATTTTAGCAACTAAAATGCAGTGTGTAATATCACTACAGTGAATAACTTTATAACCCTAGGTTATTGGATTAGTCAGTGATCTTGTATTTATCATGATATATGTACATAAATGTTCCATGTCTTCAGTGCCCAGGATAAATATGAGCTATGACATGAATACTGTCAGTTTCTAGGGGAAAATGGAACAGATTATTCTTAACGATTATACCTGAAAGTGATATAAATATGTTTTTATTTACACTTAGGTGGCAAACTGGTCATATGCCCGTAGAAACTTTAGGAAGGTGACAATAGTTTTCTGAGGAGTACCTGCGAGAATAAAGATTCTTGACCTGACAGTATTACAAATGCAACTTTCTTCTTAATGTTAAAAGGAAAGAAACAGTATTCCTTATACTTATTCTTGGAAGTGTTAATAAAGGAAAGTGTTTTATCTTAGATTTATGATATTATTTTTCTAAGGTTTTATGATTGGTTTTATTGAGAATACTCTCTTTTTATTAAAAAATAAGCTCTTCAGTGGAGAGATTCTTTTCAAAGTCTAGGTACAATTTGAAAGCATGTAGAAATGTTTATATTGCTTATTCTACAAAATGTAATACATAACAGTAGCTATGAATCAGTATTCTTTTTTATCCCCTCTTTTTGATTTTGGGGTAACATTTGGTAGTAGTTAATGATTCCGAATTAAACGGTAACTTTAGCAGGGTTCAGGGGCCAATTGATAGTTCACAGTCCTCTGCCACAAGCAAGACAAGTGATGTCCCTGATTTACTATGTCTCCAGCCCTCATATACTGTATTTTCCAGCACATAAGATGACCCCCTAATTTTGCAGTTAAAACATAGGTTTAGGCCTATATATGCTGTATAAAACAGAACGTTCCTGTGCTGCAACTGTATGTACCACAGTGAGCCAATCACAACAAGCAAAGGTTCAAAGGTTCTACTGTAATAGACTTCCTCTCTGACTCAGGCCAATCTGAGCAGGCTTTTTACAGTGTAGATTTGGGTCCAAAACATTGTCTAATTTGCATGCATCAAAAGCCTGCTTGGATTGACTGTGTTAGAGAGGCGGTCCAAGCAGCCTTGCAGTGATTGGTCCCTTACCATAGGCATCTTTTCTGGCAATTCCTTGTTGACGTCAGTTAATCTCCCCCACTACATGAACCAAGCAACACCCATCCTCGGACCCTAGCACTGAACCACCAGCACGGTTAGCTGGGTTTTGCCAGAAGTGGCCCCCAGATGTCCCGATATTGTTTGGAAGCACCCAAGAAAGAGATTTGGAAACTCGGTGGCCTGATTTTGTGTGTGTGTGTGTGTGGGGGGGGGGATTTCATTTAGCGTCATATTAAAACATATTATACTCAGCATATAAGACGACCCTCTATTTTCGGTTGACTTTTTTTTTGTTTCAAAAGTCATTTTAGGGGCCGGGCGGTGGCGCTGGATATAAGGTGCCTGCCTTACTGCGCTAGCCTTGGACGGACCGCGGTTCGATCCCCCGTGCCCCATATGGTCCCCCAGGCCAGGGGCGACTTCTGAGCGCATAGCCAGGAGTAACACCTGAGCGTCACTGGGTGTGGCCCAAAAAACAAAAACAAACAAACAAAAAAAGTCATTTTATACTGCGGAAAATACGGTACTTCAATATTCTATCCAGTAAAACTAAAGTCTATAGATATCTACAATGGATACTTTGAACATAACCCAAATAAATAAATAAATAAATTAAATAAATAGATATATTTTATATATATATGCAATCTTTAAATTTTAGAAGTACTGCCAATTGATAGCCCATTTAAATTTTCTGTTTTAATTTCAGAAGTTTAAGTAGTCTTTCGTAGCTGTACTAAGAAAACTATATCAAAAAGAATCTAAGACTTTCAGCTTGTCCTGGATTTTTTTTTTTACTATCATCAACAATTCATTTCTATTTGAAAATCTAATAGCTTATTATGACACAAGTAATAAGACACTTTTTATATTCACCTTCACAAAGAATTTAAAATAAAATTGATTTTAAGAAATTTTTTTCTCACCAATAAATACAAACAAAAAAAATGAAGCATGTTACAACTGGAATGCAGGGGAGGTTTGTAAGGATGGCACATTGGAAAATGGAGGATTTTTGAATCACTTGTAAAGAGATTGGTATAGTAATCTGCATCTTTAACATAAATGAATAAATTATTTTAAATTAAATTAAAACTAATTAAATTTAAAAGTCCTTTACCATAAATCAAAGATACAAATTTGTCCTAATTATTTACACCTATTTACTCTTTTTAAGTTTTTTTTTGTTGTTGTTTTTTTGTTTTTTTTGTTTTTTTTTTGTTTTTTTGGTTTTTGGGTCACAACCAGCAGCGCTCAGGGGTTACTCCTGGCTCCATGCTCAGAAATTGCTCCTGGCAGGCACAGGGGACCTTATGGGGCACTGGGGTTCGAACCGATGACCTTTTGCATGAAAGGCAAACGCCTTACCTCCATGCTATCTCCCGGGCCCCTCTTTTTTAGTTTTTTAATTTATTAGTTTTTGGGCCACACTCGGCAACACTCATGGGTTATCTCTGGCTCTGGACTCAAAAATCTTTCCTGGCAGGGTTGCGGGTCAGATGGGATGCTGGGATCAAACTTGGGTCAGCACATGGGTGGCATGTGCACAATGGCACCTACCCATTGTGATATCACTCCATACCCAGATAAGTCTTTAAACATTTTTTTTACAAAAAAACTTATCTATGGGTAAATACAATTAAAACTCAAAGTTAAAATGAAAATAAGATTTATTTCTGCAAAAAGTATAAGCCCAATATGTTTAAAGATATGTAAAAAATACAGTTTTCACTATTTCTAATTCCAAATATATCTATTACTTTTACTTTTAAGGAAAGTACTAAGAAAAATTGGAATAGAGAATGAAATGGGGTCATGATGTTTTTCTTGCACACAGCTGACCCAAATTCAATTCTTGCTTCCCAAGCCCATCAGGAGTAATTCTTATGCCCAAAGCCAGAAGGAAATGCTAAGTACAACGACGGGTGGCTCAAAAGAGCAAACAAAATGGTATAATGTTTAAAAAAATGATGAAACATGTAATAACAAATCCAGCAATCTGAAACATAGAGAAAATTAAGAATTATTTTCTACTATTGGGTTTACTCTCCAGAAATTCCTCCTCCACACTGCTGTTCTAAAGTTTAAATCACAGAGTTAAAACCATCTCAATTTAAGGGTAGCTATGTATTGAGAACTGATTTGTACTTGAATCAAAATAAAAAACATGTTCATGTAAATTATATGTAGATCTTGTTTTGAGGAAAATACTGTGATCAGAAAATAATTCGTATGTGATATTGAATTTGAAATTTAAATGGTCATAGTTTGATATTTAAATATATATACACACATATATATACTTATTCATTCTGAATTTAGTAGTAATTAATGTGCATGACACATTAACCATAATAACAGGAGAAAAGTCACAAAGAAATATAATTGTTAAATTTTTATTAAAATTATGTTTAGAGGGTCTGGAGAGATAGCACAGCAATAGTGCATTTGCCTTGCAAGCAGCTGTCCCAGGACCAGTTGGTTCAAATCCCTGCATCCCATATGTCCTCCATGCCTGTCAGAAGTTATTTCAGAGCACAGAGCCTGGTGTAATCCCTGGGCGCTGCGGGTTGTGCCCCTCCAAAAAATTTTTATGTTTAAACAGAAACTAATGTTTAAATGTCAAATGCTTTATTAAATGTTATTATATATTAAACATATATAATATATTATATATAATATTATTATATATTAAAACATTGAATGTTAATGTTTAAATGTTAATATTTTCTGTTTTATAAAAATAAACTTGCTATAAAAGGTCAAATTTTTATAACTCTTTCTTTTCCAATGTACTTTAAATTCTATATACCAGTATTGAATTCATTAGCATCAAATACTAATGAATGTTTAAAATGAATTTAAAATAATCATTGTACAAATAAATAAATAATAAATGCTATTTTCTAAAGAATGGGGACCTCTGGGTGTTGGTTTGTGTGTATGTGTGTGTTTGTGTGTGTATTTTTGTTATGTCTTTCTTCCTTTTGAACCTCTCTTCTCTTAAATAGATATTTATAACCTCTAGATGGACTCCTCCTGGTTTTTTATTTTTTGATTTTTTTGCCCATATCTCCCCCCATTTTTTTTTTCCTTTCCTTCAAACAGAACCATATAAGTTGAATCATCTTGCTCTGCCTCATAAACTGAGGGATAAAGAATGGATGGTACCTAGACCAAGCAGCATATGGGCATTGAGAAAAAAAAAAAAAAAAAAAAAAAAAAGATCAGACTTTAACACCAAATCTAAAGCCAACTACAACAGAATTGATACCCAATCTACAACAAGCTAGACAAAGAGGGAACCACTTATTCTAGCAACCCAGGGGGGAAAAAGAGGCAGATATGGGATGCATGCTGGGAACAGGGATGGAAGGAGGACAATAGTGGTGGTAGGAATGGCCCTGATTCAATGTTACTATGTATCTAAAATATTACTGTGAAAGATTTGTAATTCACGTTGGTCAAAATAAAAATTATGTACAAAAATAAAAGAACAACAACAAAAGTAGTTAAGGGTGAAAGAAGGAAACATTGAAAGATGGACAGAAGGAAAGGTAGAAAGGAGGAAAGAAATTATGGTGTGAATAAGGAAAGAAGTAAAGTAGAATAGAAGGAAAGTGGAAAAGCAGGAAGGGAGGAAAGGCAGAAAGGAGAGAAGGAAAAATGTTAAACTGGATGGTTGGAACAGTGATCTCTAATCTCTGAATGGGCTGCCTGCTGTTCTCCCCTGCATGTCAATGGCAAACAGCTGAAGAGTAGTAAAACTCAATTTACAATACAATGAGTGCATTTAGATTCAGCTATATAATGTTATATGTTGTATGTTGTGTAAACTCCGCTTTATACTGCTGTGATCTATGAATAAAACTGCAGGTCTTGTTTATAATTAACCTTTTCACTGCTTAGGGACTGCCATATTGTAAAATGATAATAAAAAATTAACATTAAAAAAAGGAATGGGGATTTCTCGTATTCATTTCTATCAATTCCATCACAATTGATGATTTTGTTTTGTGAGAAAACAAATAGAATAAAAATACTTTATCCTAATTAGAGCATGATTAAGATATTTATATTATGTTTAAATTATAGACATTACAAGTCATATGTTAATCATATTTTATAAATGTTTTTATATTTAAAACTATTTTGTATTTTATGAATGCTATACTTTGGGGGGACCACACCTGGTGATGCTCAGGGGTTGCTCTTAGCTATGCACTCAGAAATCACCCCTGGGGATAGGAATGATGGCGCATGTGATTGGGAGTTTGCTATATTTTTTTTTACAAACTTGTTTACTATTAGTTTTATTTTGATGATTCTTACTGAAAAACAATGATTCCAAAGTTTAGTAGCATTGATTAACCACTTCATTATTTTTCATCCATTGAATGGGTTCAGATAATATGAGTAATACTTTATTCACAGTCATACTTAAAATATTTAACCTGGTTGTCTAACAGAACTGGTGGTTAAGATTGCAAGTTATTTGAGAACTCAGCTAATGCTTCATCTCAACCATCAAAAGTTAACTATTTTACTTCTGTTGTGGCCGGAACTTTCCAGAATTTAGTGACCAGGTTAGCAGAGAAGGGTGTACAATAGTAGACACTCAAGAATAAAACAATTAAATACAATGACTCAACAAAACCTCTATTATTTCACACTTGCTATATATAACTGGTCAATGCTTGTCACTTTAAGAGTGGAGTTGACTACTGAGGGAGAACAATCTAAATCACAAAGAGAATGTCACTAGTAGTCATGTTCATTAGTTACTGGTAATTAACTTAGCAGAGTTCTACTTACAGTTTAAAAGTAATTTTCAATCTTAAAATTAAATATAGATGCATCTACTTTTTAATCTAATGTTATAGTTTTAATTTGTGGAAGGGTATTGGAGTCACACTTGGCAGTTCTTGGGCATTACACTTGGATTTAGGTTCAGGTATCATTCATACCAGTGCTTGACTGATCACACTGGTGCTTAAAATAGAAACAAAGTGAAACACATTATAAGGCAAGTTCCTTAACTCTCTATGGCTTTTAGATTTCTTTTTCACATTTGAACAATTTTTAAATGATTTTTATTTTGACCAAAGTGGATTAAGAAATCTTTAACAGTAATATTTCAGGTACATAGTGACATTGAATCAGGGCATTCCCACCACCAATGTTGTCCGCCCCCCCACCACCCCTGTTCCCAGCATGCATTCCATATCCTTCTCCTTAGCCCCCCTGGCTGCTAGTATAAGAGGTTCCCTCTGTGCCTAGCTTGTTGTAGATTGAGTATCCATTCTGTTGTCTTTGGCTTTGGATTTGGTGTTTAAATCTGATCATTTTTTATTTCCAAGTAATAAAAATGCTTAGCTCTATTTTCATTAGGAACATACTGTTCATGCAAGTTAAATTCTTTCATAAGCCTAAATAGAAGCAATTCTGGAGATTAGGATTGTGGCTTTCTCTACTAACAGGTGATCTTGACATTTTGAAGTCTTGGTAGTTAGAGATATATAATAACTGTATTCCTAAATGTAATAAAGAAACAAAGTAGGTAACAATATTTTCTTTTTTTATTCAATTTTATTTGAAGACAAAAATGCAAAGAAAGGACAAGATGAAGTTACAGTAAGAAAGCAATCATCCATAAACAGAATTCTCAAAAGAAATCCCCTTGCTGACACCTTAATTTTGATTTTTTTAGCCAAATAAACATTAAGAAAAATAAAACAAAACACATGGACAATTACTTGGTCCCTCAAGTCCCTAGATTGTAGTACATTATAACATCTTTTAGCAGTACACAAAACAATCTAAAGACACAAAATTTATGTAACGTTAAAGGCTGTAGTATTGACAAAGTTGATCATAATACATTGTTTCATTAAGTATGAGTCAAAGGAGCACAACAAAGATGGTGTTAGAGTGGCAATTGTTTGCACAGGTCCAGCAAAATATAGGGGACATACAAAGGAAAAACCTTTGCCTAAATACAAGGAGACCTTACTCCTAAAGTTTTCTGGCATAAAACCAACTCTAGGCTCCAGGCATAATAGGTTGTCCAACCAAAGTCATTGTCTGTAGTGTCATTACATTTTATTTTTCACACAGTCACTGTTGCTGGTATCAGGTTTCTGTAGCTAAGGATCCTGGAATATGTCCATATCAGTAGGTAACATTTTACTATCATTTTTTTAAAGTATCTACTAAAACAACTCTCAGCATAAAAAATAATAATTGGTGGTCATATCAATAGTACTGACAGGAAAGTAGTTGCCTTGCATACAACCAGCCCAGGTCCAATTACTGCCACTCTGTGTAGAACCCAGAATTCCACCAAAAAAGAATAATCCTTGAGCTCAAAAACGGGAGAAATCCCCAAACTACACAGGTTATGTAAATTTCTTCAACTACAGCAATAGCAAAGAAAAAGTATACTGATAGAAAAAATGTTGAAAATCCTCCATAAGTGGGATAAGACTCACATGGATTGAAAGACTGAATATAATTTAAAAGCATTAGTTCTATTCTAATTTGGTTTATGGACTCAATTCAATCTAAAGACACTTGCAGTGTGTGATTACACTTGAACATACCTTAAAATGTTCTGGTAATTGAAATAAAAATAAGTCATTGATATCTGAGAAATTATTAAAATATTACACATGATAACTAATTATATAGCTGTTTAACTTTGATATTATGCATAACTAAATAGCTAGTTATTTTTAGAATAAAAAGTAGACAAGTAGTGAGGCCTAAGCGATATAATAGCAGTTATGGTGTTTATCTCCTACACAAATGACCTGGTTTTGATCCTCAGCACCCTACATGGTCCCAAGTCTACTAGAAGAGACTTCTGAGTGCTGAGCCAGAAATATCACCTGAACACCTTGCACTGTGTTTCTAAAAATAAATTAAATGAAAAATTAGACATATATATTTGTTTCTAGAAAAAATAATAATTTAATAATGAATAGTTTGTAGAAGGAGATTTATTCTTATTATAATATGGACAAATAAAACAATGTTTGGGCTGGAGAGATAGCACAGTGGTAGGGTGTTTGCCTTGCAAGCGACCAACCAAGGACGGATGGTGGTTCTAATCCCGGCATCCCATATGGTCAACTGAGCCTGCCAGGGTGCAATATCTGAGCTCAGAGCCAAGAGTAACCCCTGAGTGTCACCAGGTGTGACCCAAACAACAACAACAAAATCAAACAAACAAAAAACTTCAATGTTTTTCTATTTTAGGGAGTTGTGAAAAACCAATTGTGATATTCAGCAGATCATCCATATGATGCCAAGGATCAAAGTCATTCTCTTACAAGTAAAGCATGTCCTCCTGTTCAGTGAATCATTTAATTGGTTCCTTAAATTTAGGTGATCTACAACAGAAATCAGGATTTTACATGTAAATGTAAAATATGAAACAGTTTAACTTATAAATGTAATAATAAGACCCCCTTCATAATATTATAGTATGAACAATTTTATTAACAGGACTTGGAAAAAATACTAAAAATACTAAAATTTTAAAAAGAAAACTCTTCTTAAAATATCTTTTTTCAAAGATAGTAGTATCAAACTAAAAATATAAGCCAGAGGTAGGAAAAAACATTTGTAATGTATATAAACTGCATTACTAGGAACCTAAAAACATTTATTAAAAGCTTTTTTTCATTTTATAGCATTTTCTCACTTTTTATTACTTTTATTGGTTTATTTTATATGCAACATAAAAACCTATAAATTATTTCTATGTATTTAGTGTCTAGTAGGATATTATCTGTGAGAATTTAGAAAAATGGGGCACCCAATGTTGTCTACCAACTAGCGCTTTAAATTATTTTATATTTTTTGAAACAATCTATCTTTAAATATATTAAACACAGTTTCTATTTCTGAATTACAAATAAGTTCAGTAGTACTTAAATTATTGCATAAAGAGTGTGAAAATAAATGTAGTGAAAATATGTTATAGAATTCAGTGAGAAAATAGTTTTGCTTTGTGGATATCAAATGCTTCAGGAAATTTTTATTTTGTAACCATTCTGGCCATAATGTACTGCTGTTTCTCTTACCTACGGGCTATAAACTTTAATAGAGTCCCTGATTCAAAGTTCAGACTCTGATTGTGAAACTCAAGTTGCTGTGTAGGAAAAGCAGACAACCTAAATATAAACATTTGGGCCTACTTCCACTTTTTTGTTATTTTTATGAAAGAACCAGCTGTATAAAATACTCTTAAAAATTAAAGTTTGTCAAATGCTGACTAATAATGAAAGAGTACATAATCAGGTCTCTCTTAAACTAAGATTAAGACTATTCACTTCACTTTGGGAGTAATATTTTATCTATCCACAGACTGACAGGTGAATTCACATAGTTCTCTGAAGTAGAAAATTCAGCTGACAGTCATCAATATAATAACATATATAACTAATACTGGATGATTTCTTTATTTTGTCTTTTGTTTTGTTTTGTTTGGGGGGGCTTACCTGGTAGAACTCCTTGGTACATTTGACTTTGTGTACAGAAATTGCTCCTGGCTACTCAAGGGATGCAATTGAGATACCAAATCAAACAATGGATAAACTACATGCAAGGCAAACACCCTATCCTGTGTGCTATCACGCTGGCCCAGTACTGGGTGATTTCTTATTTGTGTTTCATCATGAATATCTGGAATTGAGTGCATGCATAATATATGGTTTTTACAATCTGGTCTGAACTGGATTTGACTTGATTTTTCTGAAAAAAAAAATATATATATATATATAAATATCTGACCATTTTTTTAACCTGAAAATAATTTAAGAATATAGGGTTTTTTATTTAACTTTTCTTCAGAATTTTATTTGTTTGTTAGGGTGGGGCACACCCAAATGTGTTCAGGGGTTTCTCCTGTCTCTGAAATCAGGAATTACTGCTATCAGTGCTCAGAAGACCATATATATAGCATGTCAGAGATCAAACTCAGGTAGGCCATCATGCAAGTCATTTGCCCTACCAGTTGTACTATCTCTCCAACACTACTTCAGGAATTATGAAATATGGTCAAAAGATATCTTGTTTCCTTGGGGAAATGGATGCAGGAGAAGTAAATTGGTAGGAGGTTGTGTATATGGTATGACATTCATGTATAATTTTTTAACCAAGTTGCATAAATGCTATAATTACAAAAAAAAAACCAACAATAAATTCTAGGGCAGGGGCAATAGCACAACACGTACAGCATTTATCTTGCATGCAGCTGATCCAGTTTTGATCTATTGCAAACCATAAAGTTCTTCAAGTCTGCCAGGAGCAATTTCTAAACATGGAGCCAGGAGTTGCTGGGATGTGGCCCCAAAACAAAAATTTTAATTTTACGTTTTCATACCTCCCCAAAATTATTTTGCTTCTAATTGTAGTATATTACTTCTAAATGTGTACCAGTTTATTTCTTATCTTCCTTTTGAATATAATAATTTAAGATATTTTAAGCATTTCAATTTACTTGAAGTTTCATAAGCCTTCAGAAATTCATTATTTCTAAGTGCTCTGGTGTTGACTGTTTTTATCAGCTTTGCCTTTGTACGATGTGATAAACATTGTCTGCTTTGTAGACAGTAGTTGAAAAAAAATTTTTGTGACTGAAATCCAATTAAATGGAACTAAAATATGATTTCAGAAATAGCTATTTAAGTGAAATTGTGTTAAAGTCAAATTGGATTCTACTGAAGAACAAATACAATGTAAATGGCATTTACTGTTTATTGAGATTAAAGCATATTATATATTCTTTCTTTTACAGTAATACATACTGTAAAAATTTCCCAATAGACAAAAGCATAACTGATGCAATGAAAGATCTTGTACACATTACCAGATTCAATAACATCCTAACAAATCATTGTCTTATTGTCCACTTTATTATTTTTCTTTTTCTTTATATATTTAGA